>JAMPIV010020839.1:0-91728 GCA_024509875.1 Oreohelix idahoensis | reverse complement strand
TCAACCCAGTCTCTTGAGACCCAGAATATTATAAAATTAACGGCATCTTGTTTTTTCACGCAAGAGGGCGGGAACGAATGAATATTTATTAAATATTTTTTTTTTATATTTTAAAAATGATTAATATATTAAAAATTTTTAAAATTTGGCTTGTATTGAGAACCAGCGCCAGGTCCCTTACGTTGGTACTAAAAACTGCAGGAGTAGGGAAAAACCAATCTGCTGGCTCCCGCCAGGGGAAAAGGAAGGTAAACCAGGAGTGGAAAGGGGAGGGGGGGAACCAGGGATGGCAGGAGGGAACACAGGAACAACCAAAAAGCATCTTTTGCTTTAAGAGATGAATTCCGGAATATGAATTCACCCCCTACCTATATAATCGGGCGTGATTGTTTTTATGCATAATCACACATGTTACCGGACACTACGCGGGGCAGATTATTATTTTACCGACTATGATTGGTCTGGAGAAGCTTCGGATTACCTTGATTTTTATAGCTTACGGGATTTTGGAGTGGGGATTTGATTTTCAGGAAGCCTGCTTATGCTAAGATCAGTCGGGATTTGGATTTTATATTGATAATCTACAAATCACCGTACACGAATCTTAAGGGTCACAGAGGTGGATATTTACGATAACCTTTAGGAAAATAGGCTTTTCAGCAGGTCTATAATGTTGGTATTTGTTGTGTGTCATTTATACTACAGGTCTATCTAGGTTACTGATTGTATCTTGGGGGAATTAAGTATAATGATTGTATTTCCTATTATGATTGAATAGACGAAGACTAATAGGACTCATACCTCAATCTATTGTCTCCTATAACTCAATCTATTGTCTCACATGACTTCAGTCTATTATCTCATATAAGACCAACTGCCATATAACCAAAACAGTCCTTGTTAGGACTCAACCTATTGTCTCCTTTAACTTCACTCTATTATCTCAGACCAACTGCAATATAACCCAAACAGTCCTTGTTAGGACTCAATCTATTGTCTCCTATAACTTCAATCTATTATCTCAGACCAACTGCAATATAACCAAAACAGTCCTTGTTAGGACTCAATCTATTGTCTCATCTAACTCCAAACTATTGTCCCATATAACTCCAACCTGATATATCACCAAACAGTCCTCGTCGCATATACTCCTATCATAAGAACATAACATTATTGTTAGGATATATTATAGCACTTGTCAGAGAGGGCCTGGAATATTATAGGGGGAAGGAAATGGTTGTACCACACCTAGGTGTACATATTATTGGATGTATTCATGTATTGAATTTATATTATGGGATGTATTCATGTATTGAATTTATATTATTGAATGTATTCATGTATTGAATTTATATTATTGAATGATATCCATGTATTAGTTTATCAGAAAGAATGTTTTGCAAGTAGACACCTGTCTTGTCTCGCTATTGCTAAATCATACTGAGCCATGTTGTCATTCATCCTACATGCAGACACTGAGACACGCTCACATCATATACAATAGAAATAGGTAGGCTTGAGGACAGAAATTAGCCCCTATTTTTGCTTGTTACAGGTTTTATACGTGTCATAAAAACTGAGATCGTGGGTCGTCAATCCAGCTGCCTGGAACTCCGCAGGAGCATAGAGGTTGTCAAGACTCTACATCTTTAGTCCCCCTCAGTCTTGGGTGGGCTAACGAAACGATCAACAGCTGGTGTTTTGTGTCAACCAAACCAAGAAGGACAGCACTTCTAAGAGATGAGTACACATTAGTACCATTTCTGTCGGCATTGTGAGCAAAATCTAAGTCAATGAAGAAAACGTGAATTAGCGTAGCAAGAGACAATAATAAGATCATAGTGGATAAATTATACGTAAATAACAGCATAGCTGATAAACGTTATATCCTTAATTAACAGCACAGCTGATACATGTACTATAATTGAATAACAGCACAGCTTATATAATTTTTGTTCCTATAATTGGAAAACTTGTTATAATATATTTACATATCTATATAAATATAAATATTTGTAAATCATATGTAAACTTACAAATTCATTACATTCCATTTTCAACATTCACCCTTCAGCACAAGAGTAGATAGTGTATATACTAAATAAATAATAAGGAAATTGTATTTGAACGACTTGTCAATTTTATCATTGTTAAGTAAAATCTGTTTCCTTGTTTTTTTTAATATCACAGTTAGTTACACAGCGGAGGTGGCACTTTATGTCGGTCTCCTCTCTACTATTGTTTCGAGATCAGATCATTCACAGCCGTAACTAATTTGTGATACCAGTAGTCCTCTCAGACACTGGGACTTCACCATTTTCTGCAGAAATTCTATTTCTGTGAGCCAAATAAAACCTCACGCCACACCAAGTCATTCCAATTAGAGGTGGGCAAATCGACACACTCCGCTGTTTCGAGACATTCCGCTCAGTGATTTAAACTGTGTCGACACACTGTTTCGACACAACGGCACAACGGCACTTTTGCCCGTATCGGGGAGAAAGAAGTCTCTAATAGACAGTATACATTACTATACATGAACTGTGTGAGACAATCTCCTCTGTTTTTTCTTGCGCGCAACTGGCGTGTGTGAAAATCTATGGCGTTTCGTGTGACCACAATTCAATATTTTTACACAAGTCTTCATTATGATGAAATAAAACGGAGATATGATGATAGCTGTGCAGTATATGTGAAAATAATAAATAAAAAAAACAATAATAATAACAGTAATAATAACACATGATATCAAACTAGAGTAAGCTAGTTTTGGTAGACAGTGATTCAAATCCACACCGAGTACACAGATATCAGCAGAGCTAATAAAGTGTCCATTACATTTATACGAACACACGGACACTTTCAACTTTAGCATAGTGCCTAAAACATTGACAACTGCAGCACTGACACAATTTCCAGTGTCTATAACTTCTCAGCAAAAATAATATCACTTGTAAAATCAAGTCATCATAACACGTCCCTGAAAAATATGAAATGTTTGATATTCCATACTAATGTTCCGGACGGTTGACTCAAATTTTACAAAGGCCCATGGAAGGTGAGACAGTGAGTCTCTGCAAAACAGCGAGGCACAGGAACTGAAACTGTTTCGAAACAACAAGCAGGCTGTGTTTCGAAACTTTCGGACTCAACGCTGTTTCGAAGCATTGTTTTGACACACACACACAGTAGCCATCTCTAATTCCAATGTCTCTAGCCCCCTCTTCAACACGTTCTTATCACGTGTCTGCGTCATACGTCTCTCTTGCCAGGATTCTTCCTTACTCTGGCTTTTGTTTCTTTCTTCAGCTGTTTCCGTTTCTGTAACAATTTGGTATTTTTTCCGGCAAGGTTGTCAGCCCTGTTCTCCAACCTCCTTTAACCTGGAGAAAAGGGGAGGTGTGCCCATTTTGTCTGTTCTTTCCATTTTGACCTGCTCAGTTTGACTGACCCTACCAGGAGCAAAAGCTCCCGCTGATATAGCTTAAAATGTCCTCAAGGCACTCAAGCCGACCCACCACTTCAAGGTAGGGCACTTGGGTCAGACTTGCAAGCATACTTGCCTCTTAATGCCCCCCCCCCCAATTAAGAGACAAGTGGGGGGAAGTGGGGTGCCAAAAGTAGTATCCACCCTGGGTGTCAAATACTTTAAGTTGACCCCTGCACAGAAGAAATAGAACACAGACACTCATAAAAGAAAGTCAAATGTTTGCAAGTAATGTTTTATCATCATCATCATCATCATCATCATCATCATCATTATTTTTCTTTTCACTCCTTAAGAGCATGGAGCTATTACTACAGCTGGTCCTCCTTGCAGTAAACATTCCCCCCCCCCCCCCCCAGCATTCATATGCTCCTGAAGCGGTGGTTTCTGTAGCAGTTTGTTTCACATGATGACGTTCCAAGACACCCCCCCCCCCATGCACAACCTCATATTAGTCGCTTAGTACGACATGCCTGAGCTGGTGGCCGTCCAATTCTTTCTTCGTCTCATCTGTTTTATGCTTACACTGTTTTATGCTTACATTGTTTTATGCTTACACTGTTTTATGCTTACACTTCATTTATATCATTAAACATAAAAGGTTCACATAGGACAATTCTCACTGGCTTACACGTCTTTGCCCCCCCCCTACCCCCCCCCCCCCACCCTTCTCCCCCCCCCCCCCCTTTCCTTTTTCTTTACACTTTGTTACTCGTTATTTTTCCTTTTTTAACCACTGAAATATACATATTTTTTTAAATACCTGCAACCGGATACATTTAGCTTACAGGTAAAAAGGTAAAGGTAGTCTCGTGGCAGGTACTGACGTAGGGAATTGAAGTGTTAGATACTTCACTAAACTAGGTCCAGCTTCGAGCGGTGAGGTGATCAGCTTCCTTCCCAGCTGCCTTTGCCTTCCCAAACTCAAGAGCAGAGCTAGGTTCTCATTTACAGCCGAGTTGACTGGAGCGTAACGTCAACGAGATTCTTCTTCTTCTTCTCCGTTCACCCTCAGATGTCAACTTGAATAAGTACAAAGAAAGCAGTGGTCAAGCCTGTGGATGTTGATATCTCCGTAGATTTTCTCCAGGAATGGTACTAAAGATGGCCATATGCGTTTTCTCTGTTCCTCATTGTCACATATATATGTAAATAGTGCAGCAGTGACCCGTCCACCTTGCTTCCCCATCTAGGTTTATAATCTTTGCTACGCAAAACCAACTCCGCCTATGCCGGTCACAAGCCCGGATGAAAAAGGAGGAGGGCGGCCTGCATGGAGGCCGTAATGAGGCAGCCCCTCCACCATGCAAAGGCACAACAGGCCAATCACCTGTTTGCTTTAAACCATGATTACGAGTAACACAAGAGAGAAAACCGGACTGATTCTAAAGGCGACGAACTGGAACGGACTACGGACTACGACTTATGGAACATGGAACACAAGAAGTATAAATGGGAAGGAAGAGGAGCTGGTGGAAGAGATGAGGAAAGCAAAACTAGAAATCCTGGCTATAACGGAAACAAAGAAAAAAAAAGGACAAGGAGTCATGGATCTCAATGGCAACACGCTGCTCTACAGTGGTGTACCCATATCCGAAAGAGCTAAAGGGGGTGTGGGTTGCATTGTGGCCCAAAATCAAAAAGATAGTATCAAAGGGTGGAACTTTGTCTCAGAGCGCATTATGGTTGTGAAACTAAAAGAAGGAGAAACCATAGTCAACCTGGTCATAGTGTATGGGCCAAATGAGGATGAGAGAGCAGAGGTCAAGGAGGAATTCTTCGAGCTGCTTCAAAGGACAGTGGATGACTGCCTAGATGAAGTTATCATGCTCGGAGATTTTAATGCCAGAGTTGGAAATGACCATGCTAGATGGGGTGGAGTTATCGGAAGATATGGAGAAGATACTCTCAATGACAATGGAAAGCGACTCCTTAGATTCTGCAGTGAGCAGAATCTGATCATTACAAACACAAAGTTCCCCCATAAGCGCATACATGCATACACTAGATGTGAACCAACAAAGAATGAGAAGTCAGTGATCGACTATGCCATCGTTCGGAGAAGCTCATTCAAATATGTCCGAGATGCAAGAGTCTGGAGGGGGCCAGAGATTGGAAGTGATCACTACCTGCTAACAATCAAACGAACAACTGAAAGAGTTGCTCAGCCTAGGAACTGCTCAACATCACGCAAGAAACGAAATAAACGAGCAGGAGAAATGTGCATTAGGACCTACAAGCTGAGAGAGCCAGAAATTAAGACCAGATATCAGGGGCTTATTGCTGCATTGGTGAGCAACACAGAAGAACAACCTGATGACTTGGAAACCCTCTGGATTAAATTCAAGGATATCATAAAGACAGCTGCTGCAGAAGCATGTGGAGAAGTCCGACTTGGGAACCAGAGAAAGAGGACACCTTGGTGGACAGAGGAAGTCAAAGAGAAAATAAGAGAGAAGAAAATGGCATGGAAACAATACTTAGGAGCTAAAAACACAACAGGACAAATGGAAAAATATAGCGAATATGTGACACTCAGAACAGAAGCAAAGAACAAAGTGCTAGCAGCAAAACAGAAGTCCTGGGAAGAATTTGGAGAAAAGCTAGAAAAAGATGCACAAGAAAACCAGAAATTGTTCTATAAGACCCTAAAGAACATGAGGAAGGAAAAACAATGCCCTCTCAAATTTATAAAGGACAAGCAAGGCAAATTGCTTACTGCCCCGAAGGAAGTAATGGAAAGATGGAAAGAATATTTCTCAGAACTCCTTGATGGTGAGCAAGGTAAAACATCAGAAATGATAACCACTAGCACAGAAGAGGAAACCAATGGTGATGAAGATGACATAAAGATGGAAGAACTGAAGGCAGCACTGGAGAAAATCAAGATGGGCAAAGCAGCAGGGCATGATGGTATAACACCAGAAATGGTTAAGTACATGGGAGCATCAGGCGACCTGTTACTCTTAAGGGTCCTACAGGCAGCATGGTGCAACAAGACCTTACCAAAGGATTGGGAGATCGCCATCATAACACCAATTTTCAAAAAGGGTGACAATCGACAGTGTGGAAACCATAGAGGCATATCCCTTCTCAGTGTCCCTGGAAAAATCTACTCTAGAATCCTAGAGCAGAGACTCCGACGCCTAGCTGAGCCACAATTGGATGAGGTCCAGTGCGGATTCCGAGCAAACCGAAGTACTCAAGACCTAATCTTCACACTCAGACAGCTGAGTGAAAAGGCCCTTGAGTATAAGAGTGAGATCCATCTTTGTTTCATAGATCTGGAAAAGGCGTTTGACAGGGTCCCTTGGAGCAAACTTTGGGACTGTTTGGCAAGGAAGAATATTCCAGCACCTCTGATTCATGCTATACAGAGCTTCTACAAGTCTTGCAGAAATTATGTGAGGACAGCAAACCATAAGTCAGAAGAGTTCAGAACCACCACTGGTGTAAGACAAGGTGATATCCTATCACCTTACCTCTTCATACTCCTTATGGACGATGTCATCAAGGCATGTAAGGAGAGAACAAGAAAGTATTCAGTTGGGTACTGGAAGATGAGACAGGTCTATATTTCAGAGCTGGCATTTGCTGATGATGTTGCCCTGATTGCTAAATCAGAGGCACATCTCCAATCCAACCTGCAAGTCTGGAAGGAAGAGCTGGAGAAAAGAGGGATGGTCATAAGCAGCTCTAAAACAAAATCCATGGTGATATCACGAGAAGAAAGAAGACCCTAGATTAAGCTGAGCGAACAGGTCCTGGAGCAGGTCGACCACTTTCAATATCTCGGAGCTATTATAGACCGAAAGGGAGGCATCAAAGAAGAGTTGGCCACTCGAAAAGCAGCAGCTGGGAGACTTTTTCAGGCCATAAATCGAGGATTCCTCAGCAAGAGAGAGGTTGGTAAGAAAACAAAGATGGCTGTATACCGCTCCACCTATATCCCAGTCTTAACATATGGATGCGAGTCATGGGCAATGACTACAACCCATAAAAGCCAGATCCAAACCTCAGAAATGAGATATCTGAGGAAGGTGGTTGAAGTAACAAGAAGAGACATGGTACGCAACCAGACGATACGTCAAGGCCTTAAATCCTACCCCCTGCAGACCCAAGTAGAACAGTCCCAACTAAGATGGTTTGGCCATGTCTGCAGAATGGGAGAAGATCGGATACCACGACAAGCATGGGAAACAAAGAGCCAAGGATCCAGACCCGAGGACGACCCAGAGTCCGCTGGGAGGACAACATTAGACAATCTTTGAAGGATCGAGGACTAGAATGGAACCAGGCCAGGAGGAAGACAGCCGATAGGATAGTCTGGCGCTCTCTCTTCCAAACCTCTACACCTCACGGTAGAAGGGGAACGACTAAGTAAGTAAGTAAGCTACGCAAAACCATGCAATTCGCTGACGGAATTACTCACTGTTGAAGCCACGCCTATTTCTTCTGGTTACAGGCGCTGACAAGCGTTTACCTACGTTCGTACAGGCTAAGATAACAGTCAGCGAAAGCATAATTCACTTATCATAAATTATCACACGAGCTGATTTCGCAATTAGCATTGTTGACAGACAGGAGCGCGCGGATAGATAATTGGGTTCTTTGAAAGAGAGGGGACGGGCAGGAGGTTGGCCGCTAACGGTTTGATGTCCAACATTTCAGGGGACTTAAGCAAAACAAAAGGGGAGATAATAAGATTTACCGACCACATTCGTTTGTCCTTGATCGCAGGAGACGTAATTATCTACAGTAGAGAGACGAGATCAAAGACGGTCTGTTCGCTTAGCTAATGTCTATGTTGTTGGTCGACATCAGTGAGCAGAAAATCTTATCTCGGGGGTCGAACGCGTTGATTTTCTCTCATACGGCCGAAGGCGAGATTTCTCGCACCAGTTAGTGAAATAACACCATTTCCGTATAAATACTCCGTCCTCCCAAAGTCAGTTTCTAGTCGCTTTGAAATTTTTGGAAATATCTAGCTTGCTATTTTAGAGCCATTGTAAAAAGTGGATTATTAGATTTCGTGGAGATTGTTTCATTTTTCTGATTTGCGGTAATATATATTAGCATTTAATTGATTTAATGTGTTAAGTTCCTCATTATAATTCACTGGGATTTTCTATGTGTTAACTGACTATCGTAGTAAATGGCGCACAGTTTTAAGTATTCCAACACTAGGCGACTGACTATTGACGGAATATAAATTTACTTCTAATTCATTACGTGTAATTGTGTAAGTGACTAGTGTAATATCATGTGGCGAAACAAATAGCTAGTAATGACAAGCGATATTTGTAAAGTCTTCTTCTTCTTCCGTCCTTAGCCAACGACCGGCAAAGCAGTCAGTGGCCATTACGCCTAGTGGCGTCTTAAGGGCAACAGCGAATAGATTTTCTCTGCCGTTGTTCCCATCACGCCTAATGGCGTCTTTAGGGCAACGACAAATCAATCCGTTTGCTGTTGTTTCCGTAATCATAGTGACTGACAAACGGGTGATCAGCCCGTTGGGATTTGTAAAGTAGTCATAATTACATTAACACTGATATTGTGCGCTAAGAGTTTTAAAGGGGCGGGAGGGGAAAAGACGCATACCTTAAACCCAACCCGTAACAGGTGAGCGAAGCGTGATAAGATAGGCTAGGACACGTGTGCTTTTAATTTAATTAAATTACGGAGTGGATAAGAGATCTTACCTTGCGCGTGATAGGATAGGAAATTGATTTTGTGATTAAATGTTTTGTTTTCTCCTAAATTTAGTACTAATCACAAACCAGCCTGCCAGCGGTCTAAATACCACCAGTAACAACTCTTAGTATTTATCGGGTCTTCGATGTTGACCTGTGCGGTCCTCTTGCTTCACTCAGAGAGAGAGAGTCCAAACGTATAAACATTAGGAATTAATTATAACTGGAGATACAAAATACCCAGATTTTTCATTCAAGTTTATCAGCCCGCTGTGGCCAAATATCTATACATAACATTGTTTTCGGCTACTGACCATTAAGCTGTCAAGTGGATTTATCCAGAAAGAATACGTGATTTTCATAATCGGCGCTCAAACCCCCAGAGAGAGAAAAACCGATAGGAGATACCTTCATCATCATTATTTTTTTTCTAACAGTTTACCCACCAGAAATTTCCTTTAACTATTGGAAGTACTAACTACTGTCCACTGTGAACACTAGGTCGTGGTAAATATTTTGCTACCTGAACTATCTGACGTGACATTATCACATCCAATAATCACCACCAAAGTAGGCGTTCCCCATTAGGAGGATTAATTATTCGTGGAGGAACTGGGGCTCACTTCGGAGAAGCACAACACTGGATTTTGTTACATGTACACTGATGGTTATGTTCAAGATGTTGTTAACCAACTAGTAGGTAAACGAGATTGTATGTGGCCACAGATTGACAGAGTGTGAGGAAGAGGAGTGAATATTTCTGTTTGTATAATCATTGTACCCACTTTTGTTTCGCTAATACTGTTATTTTACAGGATAGATTAACTAGGAACTCTGTTCTTTACTTTATCATCTATTTCTATACCCTAGCGTCAATCTTTGACTTTTTGGGGTTATTAACTTGTTGCGGGATCTTTTCGCAACAGAGGGGATGGCACTTATGGGGTTATTTTCCTAATTCTGTAACCTATGATTTTATTGATTTATATATGTTTGATGTTGTGAGTAGTTTATATGATAATAAACTTAACAAAACTTAATTACTTGTGTTGGTCAGCTCAGCCCATACCCATACTCCATTTACAATAGTTTTTCACGTTTGTGTGTCTTGTTGTCACATAACTGTGTGTGTGTATAGTTAAACATATATGTTACATGTATGGAGAGTAAGATGGTCTGTTAACAAATTACAGTCGTAAAGATAGGCTGGACTAGAGTATCTTCTCAACCCAGTGACAGATTCTACCCTTAAACTATTCACTCGTTAAATCTATTTCTCATATCGTAATTCTCACTTATTTACCACTTGGCCTGTTCTATTCAGACGGACCTAATCTATCTATAATACCTATCAAATTTACGACACTCATATGTTGGGCACCTTTGCAGCAGATGTTCGGCAGTCATTTTATCGGTGCCACAGTCACACTCATCGGTAGTTCCTATCTATAATTTGTTGAATAGATGGTATCTCAATCTGGTATGACCTGTGCGAAGTCTGAAAATTACCACTTGTTCACTTCTGCTGAGCTGGTAATACGGATCATTTTGTGTGTGGCCTGGATGCTCTTCTTCCCACTTGTGCCTGTACCTGCGCTTGATAAAACTCTTGGCCTCCTCATAAGTTATGTTTGTGTCAAGTTGAGGAAGCTTTCCCCCTTCCTTTGCCAATCTGTCAGCCTCTTCATTTCCAGGGATGTTGCAGTGAGATGGGATCCACTGTATCACGACTCTTTTCTATTGCTGACAGTCTGTGAAGTGTTACTCTTAGGTCATCCAGTTCAGCATCACTTTGACATTTCAGCGTTGTAATCACTGACAGTGCATCTGAGAAGATAGCTACTGGTCTCTCTGAGCTTTCTTCTGTCATTAGAATTTCTGATCCAGTTTTTAAG
This sequence comes from Oreohelix idahoensis, assembly GCA_024509875.1. Classification (NCBI taxonomy): domain Eukaryota; kingdom Metazoa; phylum Mollusca; class Gastropoda; order Stylommatophora; family Oreohelicidae; genus Oreohelix; species Oreohelix idahoensis. The sequence continues at coordinate 80,653 of JAMPIV010020839.1, read as the reverse complement.
GCCTCTGCCTCTGCTCTGAAGTTACTTGAAAATTTCCTTGTTGCGACTGCTATCTTTTTTTTTTGTGTGCCATAGCCTAAGCTCAGGAAGACTCCTCCACCCCCATCTTCTGTTGCATTAGTTGCTGATCCATCTGTGTATGCATAGATCAATGTGTTGTTTGGGTAATGTTTCTCTATATATTTTGTGGTTACGACTCTCCTTTCTGTTTCATTGTGGCTGTTCTTTCTCTCAATACCAGGAACGTTTTCTATCATTTCAGGGAAGCACTGTTGTTTCCAAATTGGTAGCTTGTGTGCAGTACATATTGGCGTAGCTGTTTATATTGCGTTTTGTGGTGGGTTTAGATGTTACAGATGTCAAATAGTAAGTGTCTACAGGGTGAGGTCAAGCTATGTAAGTCCCTGAGTCTAATAGTTGAAAGCTGATGAGTTCTCAGGGTACCTAACTGCTGCCACCCTATGATCTCACTCTGTGTATTTTTTTTGGTTCTATTTTATTTTTTTATAAGGCTAGGTGTCTAGGGGTATTGCAAGTGTGATGTATGATGATACTTTAAACAAGCACAACTGTAACTCAATGTAATAACTCAAGTAAGACAGTGGTTAAAGTTTTAAAGTTAATGTACAATTTAATTTCCTGAACCTTGAATGCTTTTGGCACAGGAAGGTTCAACTCAAAAGAAATGTGGAGATATATATATATACATTCACAGGAAACTGAATGCTGTCACAGAAGGACAAGTGGATCCATTACCAGACACAAAACAGTTATTTGCCAGACTGAACAAGGCAAAATACTTTTCAAAGGTGGATCTTAGTAAAGGCTATTACCAGATCCCAGTGAAGCCTGAAGTGAGACCTTATTTGGCTTTTAGCACTTCGGATGGACATTATGAATTCAATATGCTACCATTCGGACTGAAAAATGCTCCGAGTGTGTTTTCAAGGATGATGCGCAAATGTGGAGATATATATATATATTCACAGCCGTAACTAATTTGTGATACCAGTAGTCCTCTCAGACACTGGGACTTCACCATTTTCTGCAGAAATTCTATTTCTGTGAGCCAAATAAAACCTCACGCCACACCAAGTCATTCCAATTAGAGGTGGGCAAATCGACACACTCCGCTGTTTCGAGACATTCCGCTCAGTGATTTAAACTGTGTCGACACACTGTTTCGGCACAACGGCACTTTTGCCCGTATCGGGGAGAAAGAAGTCTCTAATAGACAGTATACATTACTATACATGAACTGTGTGAGACAATCTCCTCTGTTTTTTCTTGCGCGCAACTGGCGTGTGTGAAAATCTATGGCGTTTCGTGTGACCACAATTCAATATTTTTATACAAGTCTTCATTATGATGAAATAAAACGGAGATATGATGATAGCTGTGCAGTATATGTGAAAATAATAAATAAAAAAAACAATAATAATAACAGTAATAATAACACATGATATCAAACTAGAGTAAGCTAGTTTTGGTAGACAGTGATTCAAATATATATATATATATAACTTTTAAAAACATATGAGGGACATCTTGTCCTTTAAATTATTAACTAAAATGTTCCTATACTGGTCTTCCCTGCTGAAGAAATAGTGTCTTACACAATGTCGCTAATGGGAGAGACGGGTCTTCTCATCATTTCACACGAACAGTTAATTGTCCTAATGGTGAAGAATATATTTAATGAAATCCCAGGTGCCCGCAACTATAGGGCTTAACTTTGTTTCCAATTGAAAGTAGTTGACTGGTGTAAAACTTCACACTCGTTCACAACAGGGTAGTCTGGAGGCAGCAGCCACAGCTTTGGTTTTTGAAATGTAAACACCAGGCAGGTTGCCTCGTGTACTGCAGCTCCAGGTATTTGAGTCAGTTTGAAATAGGTGATTCAACCCTGCAACGATATGAATAAGCCTCCCTAAATACACCATATATTTTCTCCACAACCAACAACTCACATCATTATTAACCATTCATGGTGATCAGCAACATAGGCTAATCAATAGCTACCGTCTCTAAGTTATGTGACTGCTTCCTGCTCAGTGGGTACCTTCTCCTTCCCACATGCTTCAACGCCTCTGTCACCTAAATCTTTGGTTATTTTCTATTTCATCAGCTGGGGTACACTCTGTTCTGTTTCTTTTTTAATAATATATTACTTCTGGCAGTATGACATCTTATTTATTTTTTTCCAATGTTTATTAGGACTTTGTGGCCTGTAGAAAACTGCCAGTGGCTTTCTGGTCTTATAGTCAAAATATTTTGTTATGCATGGCAATATTCAAACACAATTTACTTTTTTTCTGCTTCAAAGGTCTGCTTAGGCATGCATATGCTCCCTTAGGATGTTATAAGCTTCCACGATAGCAATGTCGCACAACACAAAATTTGTGGGCGCCCTATCTGGGTTAGCCTCTACACATTAATACGAATATTAATAAATCATTTCTCTTACCGCAATCAATGAAATATGTTACACAATACACAAGATGACTAGCAGAATAATGGCACAAGTTAAACTGCCGTTGTCCAGAAGGTAAAACATTCAGGCAAGCTCCCCTTCTGATCTCATCTTAGCACTGCGAATATAATTTTCTAAATGGCGTTCTAGCCTTGTATTATTTTCCTATTATCAATCTTGCCAGCCAATGGAACAACGCGTCCAGAATTTGACTCTTTTTTGAAAACCCCAAACATTTTGGGTGTTTATCAATGCGTTGGCCAGTTTGATTTTAATATTACTGTGTAAGGATATGTTTCGCGTTAGCGGGCAAATCTTCTGTGACATCTCCCCTTTCCTAACTAGCCTTACCCAATCAAATCAAGTCAAACGGATTTGACTTTTTGGGCGAAGATTTTCAAAACTGAGCAAGGTTATCAGTGAGTTTGTCGGTCTGTCTCAATTTTTATTTCTACCATATCTCTGTTATTACTTTGGCGATGTCATAAAATTAACGAGTGATACAACGTAAAAATATCTCCAAAGGATAAAATGTAAGGATAAAAACCAATGCGTAAGCTGCTGGAATACATGATCGCCCGCGCCGCGGGTCATCAGGTGTTAGACTTGAAGGCAAAACGGAACGAGGATCAAAAGACAAAAATCTGACTGAACGCGTACTTGAACTAGCGAGGTTAATGGACGCAAATTGGTGGGGCAAGGAGGAAAAGTCACGTTTCCCCCCCCCCCCCCCAAGTTGACATAAAGTAAGGAATTCGACAGAAGGGACCTTGGATATGATACGCCACAGTCATTTATTGGACGCTTTTGCGATACCAAGCCTTTGATTTGAATTCAGCGGCTAAACGCAGATGCTTGAAATATTACAAAATTTAAAAAGTAACTTTTTCTTAATATTAATGTTAGGAATATAAAAATTAGCTGGCCGGATGGCCCATTCTGAGCAGTGAAATAATATGTTTTTAATTTTACAGACGGATAGATAATAATGAAAATAATGACAAAAGACAGTGTTGTTCACAACAGCGAAAGACTGCATAGAATCAAAAGTGTCGCTATTTGCACAAAAAATCGCGACCTCGAGACGCAGGTGTTCAAATCTACTTAGCATGGAAGAGAAGGGATATTGGTGGAAGCTGTGTCTAAAAATAACTTTTAACGACAAAATTTTGGAGGGGAGAGAAAGGTTGGTTCAAAAATCAAGTACGTTTTTGTAAAAACGCAAGTAGAGACGGACAGACTAACAGATAAAAATCCATACTTGACTGAAGCATGACTGAAATGACTTTAGTGTAGGAAATTTGAATTTAAAAAAAAACCAAGGCATTGATTGGCCACAGACAATCATATCCGCGCTCAGACGAGCTTTTTTGCCATTCCTCAATAGTTGTCCAGTGATAGACACAGTAAATTTCAAGTGTGGTGATTTCCAAATGAAATAAATTGAAATAAGTTCAGGGACGCCATACTATAGCCAGCAGCTCAGCTGAGTTTTGCTAGCATTTCTGTGTTCTTTATTCATAATCTGGTAAGATCGAAATTATTTCTTTGTATATTTTGAATATTGTTTAATGTTCGAGTGATTTGATACTGCCATATCGAAATCTAGCCTTACAAACAAGTAAGGATTCGCTCTGGACCCCCCGCCCTAGTTCAGGGTCTAGGGACAAACAATATATAAACTACAGCAAGGTTTAGGAAGGGGTGATCAAGTGTTGAGAACAGTGAATCATATCACCTATCCTATTCTATGGCAGTGAGATAATGCACCTATTTCAGAATCTGTAGACTGGGGAAACTTACCCTATGCGAAACCAACTAGGTAAGATGTGCTGTCTGGTCAGAGAGAACTGACCCTGTTTATGTGGTGTTATTGTAATTTGTTATGTGTAGAAGTGGCTTATTAGGTAAGGTTCTGAGCAAAAACCAATACTTTATTTCAGAGCTGTGAGTTCGATCTTGACACTAAGGTGGTGTCAAATGCTGATTAATAATTGAAGTGAGGACCCGTGCAGGGTACATTTCGACAGAACATCTGTGTATTGCTCAAGCACGGAGAGGTGGGGCCATCAGATTCCAGCACCGGAACAAATCTGGCAAAGTTAAGTAGGCTAGCTGGCCTGCTGAACTTACACCAACTTCATAAAACTAGCACCCAAGAGAATTTACTACTGAAGCATCCCATTTCCTTCCATCATTAATGGACAATGCTGTGTAGGCATAAACAGGGAGGGATGAAGCCACCCCAACAGCACATCCATTCATAGTTTTCCCAGAAAAATTAACATTACGAACAGTAATACTATAATTAATCTTGAAGATTGCATATGTAAACATCTTTCATTTAACATGCCATTTATTCATGCCATTCATTCATAAATTTCAAAATCTTTGCATAAGTTCTGGCCAAAATAAAACCTTGGTTCAGAACAAATAAATTTAAAAAAAGATTTTCTATTCTAAATTTAACCAGCTGAATTTAGTTCATTGTGTTATAAATTTTATTGATAGTATTAGACTTAATTAATATCTGTGGGTGTGGGTATATGTCCATACAACACATTGCATTCAGTACCCTAGATTTTAACGTAGCCACATTCATTAGTAAAAAAAGATATGTGTGAGGTCATAAAGTGGTAGCACGAAAGGGCCTTCTGTATATTCACAGTTACAATTATCTCAGGAGCCTTCACAGCTGACCTCACGCATCACACTAGGTGTAACACCACCATAAATATTCTAAGTTTTCCTTTCCTACCCCTTTCTCTCCCTGCACAAATTTGGTCTTTTAGTTTCAGTATCGCTAGGCTAGATGTTTTTGTTAAATCCACCTCTCCTCTTCCCCTACAGAACGAGGTGACAACTTTTTTTCTTTTCTCTCTAATGGCTAAATCGTACAGCGGTCGTTCACATTTAATTGGGGCGGGTGGAGTTTGCGCGTCTGTGTTAGGGGATGGGACTTACCCCGCGTTTAGTGTTTGAAATTCAAATTTTTAGTGGCGATGGCCCTAGTAACCGTTGCTAAGGCAGTAGTTATTAATAGATTTTACAAGTTAGTTAATTTCCTACTGTTTATTTTTTTAGTGGTACGGTTTGCCCCTGTTCTGGAAAATGTTCAAGTATAATAGTAGTAGTATTTATAGGTGGTTATTAGATTTTTCAAGTGGGGAAATTATTTGAGCTCGGGGTACACAGATCCATTTCATCACACGTTTATATGATCTGCTCTCATCTTTGTTTTGACTCTCTACAAAGTTGCTTCGCTTCAGTCTTCCCCTTCCAAGTCCATTTATTCTCTGGTGCATTGGGTGGTCTATCAGCCTCCTGAATTTCTCGGCTTGTTGCTGGGCTCTGCTGTCTCTTCTATCCTCCATAGGCTGGAGGTGAGTAATCTTTTCCAACTCGTCAATGGGTGTTGACTTCATGCCCCCTGTTATGATTCTCAATGCTTGGTTTTGGGTTTTGTTTATTTTGTCGAAGTTCGACTTAGCTGCTGTTGACCATGCTGCAATGCCATATTCTAAGACTGGTCTCACTCGCCCAGTATATAGCTTCTTTTGTACTCTCTCGTCTGCTCCTCAACCCGTGTCAGCAAGTTTTTCATGATTGCCATTCTCTGCCTTGCTCTTGTCCTGGTTTTTTTTCAATCTGGGTTTTCCAAGTCAAGCGTCGATCAAAGGTAATGCCTAGGTAGTTTGGGTTTTCATCCAGATGTAGGTTTTTCCCATTTAGCACCAATTTGGAGATCTGTGGTTTGTTTGAGAGAGAAAGCACTGTGTATGATGTTTTCCCTTCATTTATCTTTACTAGCCATGCCTTGGCCCACTCCTCCAATGATGTTAGGGCTTGCTGCATCCGAATGCTTGCCGTAGTGATATATTCCTCTGAGATCCACAGGGCTAAGTCGTCTGCAAACGGGGCATTGTGAGTTCTTCTTGGAATATTCTCTGATATGTCATTAATATATGCGAGGAACAACGTGGGTGATGTGACGTAGAACGGAAATATTGATACAGTAATCTGACAGCCTTTGCTTTCCCATTTAGTGTCTACCATTTGCTAAGCCAAACCACGCAATTTTCTGTTTGTATGGCTCACCTTTGAATCCACACCCTTTTTCTGGGAACGTAACAACAAAGTTGTTAACCAACTTTTCGCAACATGTCAGTCTTAACAGGGGAGCGAATTACGTTTGTTTACCTGAGTTTCTCACGCGAGCTGATTTGCCAATTATCTGTCATTAGACAGATGCGTGTAGAAATAACGGAAGAGATACAGGGGCGATAATATTGTCCCGACCATCTTTGATGTTCGTACGTTTCAAGAGGAGGTAAAATGTTTGATCTGCGAAAGGGGACGTAATCTAAGAGAGGCCCGGGCACGGCAAAGTCTTCTGATGTCGGTCAGTATCGCTGAGTAGAATGAACGAAGAAACCTTTGATCCGGGAAACGCAGTTTCCTGATTTCTCTGCTATACAGAAGGTGTGAATTGTAACGTCTTCTGGTGATGATAACACCATGATCTGTATATATACCGCGCTCTCTCAAATTCAGTTATTAGAGTCGCTCAGAAATTCTTGGATAATCTAAACACGCCAGACTAGAACCATTCTTTGCTAAATGTGTTAAATTGTCTCGTGGGGATTTCATTTTCTGATTTGTGGTAATAGAAATTGTGCTTTAATCGTTAAAAAAGGTGTTAAGTTTACCATTTTAATTCACAGTAATTCCTTAGCGTTTAAAACTAGTGAAATAACATAACGCGTAGATATTTTCTTGCCAGTTGTTCAGTAATGTAAATTCCATCACCACACTTTCTGTCAACAAGAAGATACGGTTTAGCTGACTGAGATTATTGCGCGTGACGGGTGAGTGACAGAATAGAATTCGCATTATATTTCATTGTGTGAGATTATATAAATGACTAGTGTTAATGTCATGTGATAAAACAATAGACGCCGACAAATAGCTAGTAGTGACAGGCGATTTTTGTTAAAGTACGCGTATGGAGAAATTAAATAATAATTGACTTTGTGCGCTGTTCATTTTCTCGCGGGCAATAACGGGGGAGGGCGCATACACTTTTTCCCGACATACCATAGCGGAAAACTTACGGGTGGATAGGATAGTAGCAGTTTTTCATAAATGTTCTTTTCTTCCTAATATAGCACCTGATCAAAACCAGCAGCCAGCGGTTTCATACCAGTACCATTATTATTATTTTTTGGGTCTACGATTTTTGGACTAGTTCGGTCCTCTTTCTTCATTCGGTGAAGGATTAATGGTGTCTTCTTCGTGGCTACAAGTCCCAAGTTCCTTCGTGAACCGGCTGGGACCAAGAGACCAATAAACATTAATATAAAATCGTAACTGGACTATGCCTTACCCAGAATTATTTATTCAATTGTTCCAGCCCACTGGGCATACGAAAGAACATATATCCCTGACCTTTGACAGCCGTAGCAACGGAGTGATCCAGAAAACTACGCTGTTTAAAAATCGGAACTCACCATAGAGCCAGCCGATAGGATTTACCATCATCATCATTTTTACATATTGTAACATTTGTCTTAGCAACCAGATGCTTAGCAATACGGGAATTACTTTTCTCCTTTTGCAACTGTGAACTTCCAAAGCACGTCTTGCTTCAGTAACCATTCGCGGTGACATTTGTTTCATCCAGGGAAAATTAAACCACCAAATTTGGCGTCCACCATGTAATTATTATTCGATATATATGTAGGCTGAACTGGGGCCATATTTGGGCCACCCACCTGACAGTATAGGTTCAGGAACTATTGTAATTTTACAAGGGATACCAACAACAAGAGTGGGTAAGCGAGATTGTTTGTGGCCACATATGAGAGAGAGAGAGAGAGAGAGAGAGAGAGAGAGAGAGAGAGAGAGAGAGAGAGGGAATATTTTCGTTTGTTACAATCATTGTACTATCTTCTTTTTTTTATTTCGTTAAACTTGAGTACTTTACTGAGTAGTAATTTAGTGGGGAACTTGTTCTTCATAGTCTATTCTGTAACCTAGTGCTTATCTTTGAACTTTGGGTTATTAACTTCTTTTGAGATTCTTTTTCTCAACAAGGGGAGGGCACTTATTCGGTTATTTTCATATGTCTGTAAACAATGATTTATTGATTTCTCTATATGTTTGATGTTATAAAAAGTTTAATGATAATAAACAACAAAAAGAACTTAAATTTGTGTGTTGGTCAGACCCATACCCAATTAACCATAGTTTTCACGTTTTGTGTGTCTTGTTGTCACATAATTGTGTGTGGGTGTGTTTAGTGTAACATATTTCAAATAGGGAGAGAAAGGTTGTCTTATACTAAAATATAGTCGTATAGATAGGCTGAACTAGAGAAACTACTCATTCCAGAGACAGATCTTCCTCTTACACTATTCCCTCGTGAAAATCTACTTCTTACACCTTTATTCTCACATATTTACCACTATCACCTCTGCTCAGACGGGACCATAACTATCTTCTAACCTATCTAAAATTTACGACAGGTGACAGGACTCCCCCTTGGTGAACACCCTGCTCCAATACCATCTTCCTACTGGTCTGTCCTTGTAGTTGGACTCTGGCAGTTCTATTCTCAAGAAAGTGACTGATCCATTTGAACATTCTCCCACACACTTCACTTCTTTGCAGCTTGACTTTTAGTCCATCTTTCCACACTTTGTCAAATGCTTTTTCTAAGTCCACCCAAACCACCAGTGTGTGTTTTTTTTTCCTTGGAAAGCGTCCTCAATTTTCTGAGTTGTATACATGATCTGATCTTCAGTGGATCTGTGTTTCAGATTTCTGCTTGCTGTGGGGCTAAGAGATGTTTTTCCTTTAGATGCCACATTAGTCGGGTATTTATTATGCTCTCCATCAATTTTCCAACACAGCTAAGTAGACTGATAGGTATGTAGCCATTTGGTTCTGTCTGAACTTTGTCTTTCTTAGATATGAGATTCGAACCTGGTATCTTTGCCGCGAGAGGCCTGTACTCTGACCACTCTAGCAATCGGAATTAAAGTTTCATTTATTATTATTATTTTAGTCTGATAAAATAGAGGGGAAGGACTCGGATTATTATGCTTTGTCTGGGGCCCAGTACATGGCTAGTGTCCATCCGCGCTGCCATTCTCCGTGAGGTATTTGTCACGGGATTGCCTCCCCTTGCTTTGCAGTAGTGGTCCACTAATGGTCACCACGCAAGCTTATCTAAAAGTAGGTCGTCTTGGCAAAGATGTAGATAGAAGAGGAATTACTTTTCTACCTTAGGGGAGCCTTCACAAGATATTCCCAGAAGTGAAGAACAAAACGCTGCTTAAGGGCTGAGCAAATTTGTTAACGTATTATCTGGTCCGTCGCCTTTTGTGAAGGGGTTATGCTATGATTCTGGCCCGTCAAGCACCCAGTTGGAGTAATCCAACGAATGCCCTCTTATACGTAATGGCTATATGTGTGCGTGTGTGTGTGTGTGTGTGTGTGTGTGTGTGTGTGTGTGTGTGTGTGTGTGTGTGTGTGTGTGTGTGTGTGTGTGTGTGTGTGTGTGTGTGTGTGTGTGTGTGTGTGTGTGTGTGTGTGTGTGTGTGTGTGTGTGTGTGTGTGTGTGTGTGTGTGTGTGTGTGTGTGTGTGTGTGTGTGTGTGTGTGTGTGTGTGTGTGTGTGACAAGAAACACTGGCTCATACGTTTGCTTTCGTACATATAAACTGAATGAACTATTATTGTTTAGTTTAAAATAACATACGAGTACAACAAATTTAATAGTCAAGTAGTCTTTAACATGGGAAAATAAATGTTAAAGGGGGTGAAAGTTATATTAAATTTTTCCTCATTGAGGTTTTGGTAGGGCGTTAATAATAATGTCCGTATTTTTTATGCAGCCTGTTATATACCTTGTATCGGTCATGTCCTACGAATGCAAAACAACAGAATACCACTACAGGCGCTCACTTGGGTTCCTGAGGGTAAGAGGAAAAAAGGAAGACCAAAAGAAACACTCAGAAGAACAATAATAAGAGAAGGAAGAACGTTGGGCCTAAATAATGTGCAAGAGCTAAGAGGAGTGGCGTCACAACGAACAACCTGGAGAGCACTGGTTTCTGGCTTATGCGCCGTGTTTGGTGCTTAAAGAATTTATTATTATTATTATATATACCTTGTAAAACTTAGCTCCAGATGAGTCCTGCAGTCGTGGTTTTCGTCACTTCTTTTTGGTGATGAGTACACTTCTCCACATAATTCGTCCACTGTAGGCGGTTGGTGGTGATACTCTTCTCTCACACTAGTGGCGTAGGAACTTCAGTACTTAAGTCTGATGTCTTGTAACCACGAACTGTGACAAATTAAAAAGAAACAAATGCCTCAGTACATTTGTTCTCCGCAAACTAACAGGCCCATTTTCATGCGCTCCACCCACGAATGTTAACCTCTCAGAAGAATTAAATTCCTGAGCACACAATGTAACTCGGGGAATATGATGAAAATTCACCAATATCCTTCTGGGCGTCAACTAGGAAATTGCGTCTGGAGTGCATGAATAATGATTTGCCTGAATTACAATTAAAAAGGTATATAAATCTCACAAAATGATTCTATACACTTTAGGTACATGTGATGTAATCATCACTCATTAGTCATCCTTACACCCGTCTGAGTTCTGGGGTCATCTCTGCTGTCGGGTTTCTCGCACGACTAGCCAGAAACAATCACCAGTTCTTGCAGTAGTTTTTCATGTATATACTATTTTCATATGTTGAGGTTGCCAGCCTCATATATATATATATATGTTTTTTTTTTTTCTCTAACTAGCGGCACTCGAGCTTCCCAGCCCTTTTTGGCCCAGTGACATGTCACTGCGAGGCTGGGGGGTCAGTGGACTTTCATTCCAACCCGGTCAGGAGCTTCACTCCTTCTCATCCACAGAGGGTTTATGTGCAGGAGCCGTTCAGGTTATTCAGTCAAATTTCCGGTCGTAAACATTCCTTCAAACGCTGACGCCCGGGCTTGAACCTTGAAAACCTGGTCGCCAGTAGCCATTACACCAGCGCGGCTCCCGATATATATATATATATATATATATATATATATATATATATATATATATATATATATATATATATATATATATATATATATATATATATATATATATATATATATATATATATATATATATATATATATATATATATATATATAACCACTTAGCAAGAAACCTGTAGAATTTACATTAGTAAATAAATTGTTTACATTTACCCCAAATTTTTGGGAATACACACTTCTGGCACAGATTAGAAAGGACCCACAGCCCTGTAGTTAGTTGCTGTTCGAATCACTTTAGGTCTGGAAATATGAGTTAATTCCTCTGACGGCTGCTGTCCTGCAAATTCCTGACCTGGGAAAGCTGTTTTTATAATTCCGTCTTATGACTTAGTCTGGGAAATATGAGTTAGTTCCTCTGACGGCTGGTGTTCTGTGAATCCTGCCTGACAAAACTGTTGTTATAATTCCTCTTATGACTGGGTCTGGGAAATATGAGTTAATTCATCTGACGGCTGGTGTTCTATGAATCCTACCTGGGAAAACTTTTGTATAAATTCCTCTTATGACTTCTTGTGATAAAATTTCCAAGTTTCCAGTCTTGTATTAAAATTGCGGGTTTACTTGTAAACTCTAAAGTTGCCCTATACTCGATCTGGTACTTATAGTTGTGGAATGATAAGTCCTATCCTCTTTCCTCTGGCTTGTAGGATGTGTTTAGTTGACGCTGCGATGCAGTCTGTCTGTGTCTCCGAGTTTGTTAGCTTACATCTCACAGTCCTTAGTTTCAAATCCCAGCTGTGTTTCCGCCGAAAGTTCCAATCAAATCATGGAAGATTCTGGCGAACCAATCCAATATAAATAGCACAGTTTGGGTGGGGAAGTTTATCATCACTCATCCCACGCAAATTTAAAATATTGATTTTAATATCCACGCGTGACCTCTTACAACAGTGATGTCAAATCGTTACCAAAGACTTCCGGCGCACCTCTGTTTATGACAGTATTGTGACCCTGTGTTCCTGGCGTAATGTTTTCCGCCCAGATGTCTATCCAGACAGATTATTTAATTATTCCCTTTCATCTGCGTGCCTCCGCCAGATAGATGTCTGGTCAGACCGTGTTGTCTTCTTTCATACAAGCTTGTGTCAACACGATCAGCCGCTTTCCAATGGGGTCAAATGTTTGACGGACACGTTTCCACAGGTGGTCAGACAGATTGTGCGATAAGTAGGTGACCGGTCTGACGACTGGGTATTGTTACGATAATACCACAGTTCAGCTGGCGGAACGTAAACACGTCTGAGGAGTGGCAAACAAGATAAAGACAGCCCTATAGCAAATACTTTCGTAGCAAATACTGCCATAGGGGAGTGGCGTGTTAGAGACTTCACCATGCTATGTCCAGCATAGAGCAAAAAAGAGAAAATAACAAATGAAAAGGCATAATTTATGCCAAATAAAAGCGATGAGTGAGAAAAATGAAGAAACAGAAAGGATAATGCCGGAGGGCTGAAGGTGTGAGAGATCACACAAAAGAGCATGTTCAGACGTTTTGTCACAGTATTTTGTTTTAGAGAGCGGATTAGCATCAGATGAGCTTCATTTCCCTCCGCTCATCCACCATCTCGGAAGAGTCTACCCTGCTCAACCTAATCTTCGGTTATAGTTAGGGTATTCATTGTAATTTTATTTCAATTTTATGTGATACTTACATCATGTTATTTACAAAATATAGTGCACAGAGTGGTATATTTACATCAGTACTTGTTGCGTGTCCACCCTCTTCTCCCTCCGACCTCTTCTCCCCAGTATCTACAATGTAATTACTTTTATTGTCTAGAGTTTCCAATGTTAATGTTTTAGTAAATCTGTTGTTTATTTTTATTTATTTATTTTTGTGCTAGTAGTATTATTTTATACTAGTGTAAAAGCCCGTCATAGGACGGGAATTAAATTCAAAAGCACCAATACCTAACGGCAATTTTACTTATTCAAATGCATTTTTTTTTTAAACCAAAATATTTGTTTTACATCTGATGTTAAAGGTCTGAACATGACAGAAGAGCATCTTGATTTTCTGTTGTGTTCATTTGGACTTTTACATTGCTGTGATTTCTTGATCGAGACAATGCGACGTACAACTTAAATCATGGATCTCCACATCTTCCTGTCTCCAGTTCATGTACTGTTTATCAGTTGTGTTGTTGACTTGGATCTCCACATCTTCCTGTCTCCAGTTCATGTACTGTTTATCAGTTGTGTTGTTGACATCTTTCCATACAGTATAATCAAACTGTTCAGTGTCTTCTATCTTTCGTGTCCAATCCCATTTTCTTCCCCCGTTGCTGCTCTCACAATATATAACAGCATTCTTCTTCTCGCAACACGCCAGAAGAAAGTGAATTACTTCCTAAGTAAGCTACCTGTGCATCACCACAGTACATGAACTTCGTAGCACCAGCGCGGATCCCAATGTGTGTACAGGTATATCTCGCTTTATTGCGCTTTTTTCAAATTATTCATGTTTATTTATTAGAACGTGCCTTCTTCTTCCCATAGATTTTGGCTCTCCACCAGCAAAAAAATTACTATTCGCTTAAGGCTCAGATGATCACCCGTGTGCAAAATTGACAGGTTTTTAATTATTGTGTGTTGTTTCTGTTACATGTATTACAGACGGTACTATCACTTCTGTGGTCATTTCATTGCAGGCGACCGTCATTAGATATTTGCAATACTTAAAATTAAAATTTTGTCTTGAAGAAACAATCAATAACTTACATTTTAAGGTTATTTTTAAGAAAATGATGAGTTAAATCCGTTTCCCGAAAGAAACTGGACAGAAGAGTATCTTGATTGTCTGTTGATTTAATCTGCATCTCCGCACTTTCCTGTCTCCAGTTCGTTTACTGTTTATCAATTGTGTTGTTGGCCGGGTTATTGCTAGTTCTATAAATATTTTTGTAACATTCTTGAATAATAATAACATGTTACTAAAAATGTAGTTTTACACTCTTTAATATATTTTAAGTACATTTTTGTAATGAAAAAATATACCGATATAAGTGAACCAACTAATTTTGTACAAAGTATGAACATGCATGCCGTTCACATAGAGATGTTAGTGGCGCAAGCACACCGTCCTTTGCGAATTATTTTTTGGTAAGTGTTACTATTATGTGATCAACACTTATTTGTTACTATGTATTTCCTCACTTAATATTATCGCTGGTTTTTTTTTTTTTTTTTTTATTAATGAAGGAAAATATCCCGTTCAACCTCTGATGGGTTATAATTATATATTGTTTTCAATTCCAAATAATATGAACAACTGCCGATATGAGAAAGTGGCATCACACTTGTTAAATCATTGTAAACAGGGAAAAATCACAAATACCAATTATGCCTATATGTTTAAAAAAAAATACAAACAAACAAACAAAAACAAAACAAAACAACAAAATCAAGAAGAAACTCTGAATAAGAATAATATTAAAGTGGAGGGGTGTAAAGGCCTGGTGGTTCCAGTTATATAACTGACTTTAACAGATATTTAATTCTTCTTCTTCTTCTTCGTTCGTCCTGAAAAGGACGTTGGTTGCGTTGTGTCCGTTTACAGTGAAGCTGCGATATTTGCGCCTTTCGGTCGACACATCCGACTTCAGCACGGCATTTTTGGGACCGGGATAGCCTTCCCTCTTCGATCCCTACTCACTCAGCCAGACTGTAGGGATGCAGCCTGTTTCCAGGACCCCCACTTGGAGGTGGAGTAGGGTCTTTGTCAGCTCTGGTTCGCTGACCCTGACGCATGCAGTTTAGCTATGGGTCGCTAACTGCATTCCTCACAGTTGACGCGTCTTAGGTCCCAGATATTTAATTGACTTTCATCTGTTAAAAGTCATATGCATTGTAAGAACAGCATCAGACCTTCACATTCCCAGCCACTATATATTAACCTTTGTTCGTGTTAAATATTGTTTGACTATATTATGCAGTTCCCTAGGTCTGTCTATTCTTAACACCTCTTCTATATTTATAGGTAAGTTTGATGCCTGCAAATAATCTAATATTGGTATTCTCATTTGTTCATACCTCTTACATTTTAACAAGAAATGTTCTATATTATTGTCTTGTAGACATCCTGTACAGTAAGGTTTTTCTATTCTGAAACAGACGTTTCCCAGCTGTAGTCTGAGAAGTTCCTTATTACTGGGAATTTTCAATTCCCTAGATATCTGACATTTTCTTGTTGGAGCCTTGAACATCTTATATGCATGTCTTCCTTTCAGATTTTTATCCCACTCTGCTTTCCATTCATCTGTTATTAAATCTTTAATTAAGCTCTTAATCTCTGATTTACTCATCCCTACATTTATTAGATTTTTATCAGATCTACCTTTCTTGGCTTCTTTATCTGCCTTTTCATTTCCCTCTATGCCAACTTGTGAAGGTATCCAAGCAATTAAGACTGAACATCCTCTGGAATATAAGTATGTAGTAGCCAGAAATATCTCCTCTGCTATATCAGGTCTTCGACATTCCTAACACCTCTTCTATATTTATAGGTAAGTTCGATGCTTGCAAATAATCTAATATTGGTACTCTCATTTGTTCATACCTCTTACATTTTAACAAGAAATGTTCTATATTATTATCTTGAAGACATACTGCACAGTAAGGTTCTTCTATTCTGAAATAGCCTTTTCCCAGCTGTAGTCTGCGAAGTTTCTTATTACTGGGAATTTTCAATTCCCTACAAATGTTAATATATAGTGGCTGGGAATGTGAAGGTCTGATGCTGTTCTTACAATGCATATGACTTTTAACATGAAAGTCAATTAAATATCTGTTAAAGTCAGTTATATAACTGGAACCACCAGGCCTTTACACCCCTCCACTTTAATATTATTCTTGTTCAGAGTTTCTTCTAGACTTTTTTTTTTTTTGTTTATTTATTTTTTATTTTATTATTATTTTTTTAAATTTAAATTAACGTATAAGCACAATTGTGATTGTCCCTATTTACAATGATTTGACAAATGTGATGCCACTTTCTCATACCGGCAGTTGTTCATATTATTTGGAATTGAAAACAATATATAGGCCTATCCTAATTATAACCTATCAGAGGTTGAACGGGATATTTTTCTTCATTAATTTAAAAAAAAAAAAACTACATTCTCGTAAGTTTCTATGTGCTTGAATTGTTGAAAGAGAGTTAGTTAAAACTGTTAGATTTTTGGGAGGGTTATTAGAGAATATTTCTAGTGCTTTTAGCATTGACACCATTTCTGCAGTAAAAATGGATGTATTTTCCGTGATACTATATTCTTTTGCCATTTTCCACATTGTGTTGATTAATTTAATTTTTATTGCTGGTGTTAGTTTATATTCGTGAAGGGGACCTTTGGATATCTCTCAACCAGAACGGTCTCACCAGGTTAAGAGGATTTCACGACAACGTGAGGTATTACCGATAATTGTTTACCTACACCCCAAGTTCAGCCAATAACAGTTTTTTATTTCTAAATCTGAACCAATCAAATTGCTATCGCTGACTTTCGAACAATCTCGCAAACAGCGTTGCCACAGCTGGGTATTTCTTACTAGATCTGGGTATTTTGGCTTCCGTCTGGATATGTGGGTACTTTTTTTTCCAAATCTGCATTAATCTGGGTATATTTGACAATTGGCATTTACAATGTATGTATATTCTGTGCACTGAGCATTATATTTATATTATAATTAAATGTAAAAAAAATTATGTGCTATATATTTTTTATTCCTCTTAAATTTAATTCTTGTTTTTAACCACATCTGTAAATATCTCGGAGCTATTATAGACCGAAAGGGGGGCATCAAAGAAGAGTTGGCCACTCGAAAAGCAGCGGCTGGGAGACTTTATCAGGCCATAAATCGAGGATTCCTCAGCAAGAAAGAGGTTGGTAAGAAAACGAAGATGGCTGTATACCGCTCCACCTATGTCCCAGTCTTGACATATGGATGCGAGTCATGGGCAATGACTACAACCCACAAAAGCCAGATCCAAACCTCAGAAATGAGGTATCTGAGGAAGGTGGTTGAAGTAACAAGAAGAGACATGGTCCGCAACCAGACGATACGTCAAGGCCTAAAATCCCACCCGCTGCAGACCCAAATAGAACAGTCCCAACTAAGATGGTTTGGCCATGTCTGCAGAATGGGAGAAGATCGGCTACCACGACAAGCATGGGAAACAAAGAGCCAGGGATCCAGACCTCCAGGACGACCCAGAGTCCGCTGGGAGGACAACATTAGACAATCTTTGAAGGACCGAGGACTAGAATGGAACCAGGCCAGGAAGAAGACAGCTGATAGAATAGTCTGGTGCTCTCTCTTCCAAACCTCTACACCTCACGGTAGAAGAGGAACGACTAAGTAAGTTTTTAACCACATCAATGACGTTTTTTGACTCGTTTACATCAGCTATCTATTTCCAGTTATTCTGTTAATGGCTGTCATCTACAATACTCAGTAATTTTTGCGATGTGTTTTAAAGTATTCTTTTTAAATTTTAGACGATGATGAAGGTACGCTAGGTAGTTGTAGCAGCATGATGACACACACGCCACCGCGTAAAAAAGTGAAGCCATGGTATCAGCACGCTTTTTGTGAGGAATCGCTAACAGACAGCGGAACTTAAGGATTGGATAAAGCCAGACTCTGGCAATCGCTATGCTGCGATTTGTACGGTCTGTTACTGTACATTAACTAATTCCAACAAAACAGCTTTATTGACACATAAAGTTAGTTGCTTATCCTTTACAGGACGTGGCAATCAACCCCAGCTTTTATTGGCTGTTTGTGATTTTTCTAGGCATTTTTTTTTTCATTCAGTAGTTTGCCATTGCTTTCTGAACGGTACAGCGCTTATACCATTGTTAAAAATCCACACAAAGCGATCTGCTACCAAACCGCCTGCAGCAGGTTTCGAACCTGGTATACTGGATTATAAAACTGCGTTCATATCCATTAGGCCACAGACGCCGACATTTATGACACATAAAAGCACATGAAAAACTTCGAAGCCAGAAGCATAACTCTGAACATTAACAAGTTTTTCATCAAACCAAAAGAGCCCTGTCTCCAAGACAAAATTGCTAAAGCAGAGATACTGTTGTCGACTTTCATGGCAGAACATAATATACCGTTTTCGCAAGCTGAATTACATTGAGCTGGGTGGACGATGTGAAGCGCAATTAATCTGACAACCGTTAGGAGATAAAGAAGTCCAGTTTCGCAAGGATGTATTGGCATACCTGATTGAACTTTGTACTCAAATACGACGCAGGTTCCCACTTGGACGAAATAGTGTTCTGGCGCAAATGCAGCGGTTGGATCCAAAGCAAGCTCTCGAGATCAACAAACCTTCTGTCATTCCATTAGCAGCGCAGTTCCCAACAGTTGTTTCAGAAGAGAGCCTTGATTGTCTGTCTGATTAATGGCGAGAACTGGCATCGTACCGAAAAGATATTGGACATCTATTGGATGAGGATCCGCCCGCATTCTGTCTGGGACTACAACAAGTGACGATACTAAAACCAGAAGAAATTTGATGTTTTGGCTGACCTCATGTGCACGCTTATGGCACTACCTCACTCCTCAGCATGCGTCAAAAGAGTGTTGTCGATGGTTAACTTAGTTAAAACTAAACAAACCAACAAGCTTTTGTGTGAAACAGTTTCCAATCGAATACTAGCCAAGCAAGCAGTTGCCAAAGATGGAGTTTGTCATAAGTTTAATCCTAGTAAAAGCGTGGTTGAAGATGTGCGTGAAGGACATTGTCGGCAGAGATATGCAAAGATTTTGGAACTCCACAATCAAGATTCCACGTTGTCAATTCATGCATATGATCTTGACAAAGGAGAAGTTGTCGACATGGATGCCGAGTCGCTGACAAGTAACAATTCAACAGTAACAAGTTACAACTAACATTTTATATTTGATTTTAGGAAGTATGTTACTGTTAAAATATCTCATTTTCAAGAGTTCATATATTGGGGTGTTAATAAAATCATTTTTATATAATTGTGAATTTTTGGTAATAAAAAAATAAAATAAAAATGAAGAAACAAATAAACATTGGTAGCACACAGCTTATTTGTGCTAAAGTTGCACTAAAAGCTTGTGTAAGAATCGTCTATCCCGTGTATTTGAGGCATAAAATAATCTGGGTATTTCTGGGTTTTTTGTAGAAGAAAATCTGGGTTTATCTCTAGAACTTGAGTGGCAACCTTGCTCGCAAAACCAAACTCGCGTTCGTGCTGTACGCACTGCCGGTGGTTAGTCTTGGTTGTGGATCCATCATTGTTCGTACTGTTTATTAATTTAATGATTTGACCCAGCATTGGATTTCCATTTCGAAATGACTTTCAGACAAATCGTAAGCTTTCAATGAGTTAAGATATATGTATTTCGTATTTAATACAAAAATAATTTAGGGCCTATTTTTAAAACACAGGTTGAAAGGATGTATTAACATCAGCTGATGAATGTGCTTCTGCAGTTGCCAATGGTGTTTTAGAGCTGAAATCTGATAGGCAGTGGTAAGACGAGAACTTGGCAAGGTCCTAGTGGCGCATCTGCTGCCATGAACACAATAAATATGGTCATCCATTTTTTTCTTCAGTATTTATTGCCAGGGTGATTATAACTTAAAAATAAAGTCACGCGAATCACGTGCCAGCTTTAATGCAGCCAGCCAGGTCACTCGTTCATCAGGTAGGCCTACTATAAAGTTTTATAGAGTTTTCATTCACAAAGAAAAGAAAACGGTTGTTATTAGGCAGAAGGAAAATTCAAAACATACCTAGCAACAAACCTGCATAAGAAATTTTAGTTGGGAGGTGTTCTACGATGCCATCCAAAATTAGTCGCCCACGTCGTTGGGGTTAGGATTTCTAACCCTCATTACTGCGTCTTTTTAATTCTTTTTGTAGGCCTTAAAGAACGCACTCACCACTGTTGTGCATTTCAACCACATTTTCTGTTATGTGGCACACAAGCATAAATAAAAACACAGGAAAATTAGGCCTATAGAAAGCACCATCAGGGGCATTTGAAGGAAAACTGTAAATTGAAGGCCCTACTAACATGGAATGACATGGTACAAAACACACAAAGTCAAAGTGAAAAATGCACAATAATAGACCACCAGTCTTGAAATAAGGTGAAAGAGATTGATTGATTACATACAGTGCATGAGAAAAAGTAAACAGTAATGGCTGGATCCCACAGGGTGTAAAATTGTTGACAGACTCAAGAGTTATGGAAATCATTTGAACCAGAACCCAAAAACGAAAGCTAACATTAACAAGAAGTGGGCCAATAACCACATTGGATTTAAAGTTCATGGCTGTCTTTATGTGTTGAAATAAAGACAAATGGGGCATCAAAAAATGAATTCAGACATGCAGTAATAAGGGGTTAGGATTAGGAATCCTCACATTTACATACCTAGGATGCATAGTAAAACTGGATGGCAGAACAAGCAAATGAATGAATAAAAGAATGAATAAAGCGAGAATATCCTTTGCTGGTCTCAACATCTGGAAGTCTTACCAGTACAGCACAAACATCAAATTAAGATTACATGAGAGCTGTGTACTTTCTGTGCTTCTCTATGGTGCAGAATGCTGGAGGGTAACAGAGAAGGAAATGTCAAAACTGGAGGGTAACAGAGAAGGAAATGTTGAAACTGTCCTCCTTCCACACAATCTGCCTAAGGAAAATTCTCAGAATCTTTTGGCCGAATACTATCACTGACCAAGAACTACTTACTCGGAGTAACCAAGAGGACATGCACACCATCATAGCTGGCAGAAGAGACTGCGATGCCATCACAAGAACAGCTATGCTATGGACCCCCGAAGGAAAGCGAGAGAGTGACTGACCAAAAACAACTTGGCGGAGAACTGTTGAGGCCGAGGTGCAAAGAATGAACCAGAGCTGGGGCACTGTACGAAGGATGGCCGCCAACCAAACAAGGTGGAAGCAGTTTGTTGCTGCCTTACAAGACGCCACCAGGCATGATGGCCACTGACTGCTTTAACAGTAGGCGGCTAAGGATCAAAGAAGAAGGAAAAGATTAGGAATCCTAAACCTCACCTTTAACCCTAATCATAATGACGTGGGCAACTTATTTTGATGGCATTGAAGATCCCGCATAAACACATCCCACTGTACTTCATTTCAAACCTCATGTAATAAGGACTGGTGATGGTTGAGTTAAATGTGCATCATTTTTACAAATGGAAGATCAGAAAGAAAAAGAGATAAATATAAAGTGAGTTAATTAAACAAATTACATAAAAGGGGTATTAACTACAAAAGGAAAAATACCTACTAGAGATAATATTGTATAAAATAAATACAAACAAAAACATATTACAATAAATGAAACACGCCCTGATATAACCAACAGCTCCATGTATATGGTAGATGGTTCAAAGGGCCGTGCTACAAAGAAAAGTAGCAAACACCTTAATTTTAAAAAATCAAAGCAGCCCCATTGTTTAATTATGGAACATGGAAAGAAACAAAAGCTACAGCAAGTATAAGATTGTCATAAATGTGCGTGTGCAGAATAGAAAGATTAAAATTGTATGACAAGATCACTAATGTGGAACTAATGGAAAGAGTCACTCAAATGCCAGAGGTCAGGCAAAGTTGCTGGCATTGGATAGGAGTGGGACACATAATGAGGAAACCAGTTTATATCATTACATAGCAGCCCTTGTTCTGGGGTGCACAATGTAAGAGAAATAGAGGGAGTGGTGCGCTGATGAAAATGTCACCACAGCAAATTATAGAATGCAGCGGGCAGCAGACATGCTAGTGTCATGGGCAGAGAAATGGCTTATCACAATAAACACAGACAAAACCTCCACAACACTGTTCTCCCTCGCCCCCAAGGACAAATCAGCTAACATACACCTAGGGACAACCGTGATCAAGGAAGAAAGCTACCCCACCTATCTTGGGGTGACATTTGACCAAAGGCTTACATGGAATAAGCATATTGAAAATGCAGAAGGAAAGGCCCGAAGACGACTAGGCATACTCAGAAAATTAGCAGGTACCAACTGGGGAGCAAATGAACGAAATCTAAAGAAGATTTATAATGGAGTAATAAGACCACACTTAGAGTTTAGCTCAGCAGCATGGTCATCAGCTGCTAACTCACATCTGCAGTCTTTGGACAAGGTGCAAAATCAAGCTCTCAGGCTCATTACAGGAGCCATGAAAACTACACCAATAACAGAGATGCAGAAGGTTGCTGGATTACAGACATTGTCCCATAGAAGAGACACAAAAACCATGATCCAGATGGAAAAGTACAACAGTATGCCAATGCACCCAATGAAGGCAAGACTAGATGATCTGGCATTGGGACGTCTAAAGCGTAGCAGCTTTGTGCATCGGGGGAAAAGACTTATAAGACAGCATCAAGAAGACCTGTCCATGAAGACAACACCACTGAAGCCCACCCTATACCCTGTACCATGGGAGCAGGCCAGCAGTGCCCTCCAAATTAATACATCAGTCAGTGGTCTCACAAGTGGATGTGAGTATAATGATCTGCAAAAACGAACTGCTACATTGAGTATGATCCAAGAAAGCTATCCCGATCAATCATGGATACATGCCTATACAGATGGATCAGCAACTAATGCTGTTAGGAATGGAGGTGCCGGTATCTTTGTCTCATATCCTGACAACCACTATGAGACTAGGCACATTCCCACTGGTAAATTCTGTTCCAACTATACAGCTGAGGTTCAAGCTCTAGAGCAAGCTGCAAATATGATTTATAACACCAACTCTGACTGCCACCAGGTAGTCATCCTCACAGATGCACTGTCTGTCCTACGAACATAAATAACACATAAGGAAGGGAAACCCGAGGCCTGTAAACAGTAAATTAATATTAGTAAATTAATATTAGACAAACATAAAGGTATGTTTTCAGGCACTCGTAAGAAATAAAGAAGTAGAACACTTGGACAACAGAAAAACAACAGACGTGAGTGCGTCATTAGGGGGCTGTATACTTCCGGTGTTATCTTGTGTTTCTTACTGATAAATAGCCAGTAAAGCATCTTTTTTTGGGGATGCCTAGCTGGCCGTGGGGTCAGTGTGATTCGCTTGATAGCTAGGCGGAGTTGTCGTACGGAAGGTACGGGGTTCGAACCCTGGGTAAGCCACTCACGTCTGTTGTTTTTCTGTTGTCCAAGTGTTCTACTTCTTTATTTCTTACGAGTGCCTGAAAACATACCTTTATGTTTGTCTAATATTAATTTACTAATATTAATTTACTGTTTACAGGCCTCGGGTTTCCCTTCCTTATGTGTTATTTATGTTCATACAATACCAGAAACCTACCCACTGTTCTATACTATTGTCCTTTAGTCTTCTACTATTTACTGGACCCAGTATCAAGGTCTTTGTCTTGTTTGGACTGACACATACTGTTAATAGGAGAACAACAGAAGTGATTGCGTCATTAGGGGGCTGTATACTTCCGGTGTTATCTTGTGTTTCTTACTGATAAATAGCCAGTAAAGCATCTTTTTTTGGGGATGCCTAGCTGGCCGTGGGGTCAGTGTGATTCGCTTGATAGCTAGGCGGAGTTGTCGTACGGAAGGTACGGGGTTCGAACCCTGGGTAAGCCACTCACGTCTGTTGTTTTTCTGTTGTCCAAGTGTTCTACTTCTTTATTTCTTACGAGTGCCTGAAAACATACCTTTATGTTTGTCTAATATTAATTTACTAATATTAATTTACTGTTTACAGGCCTCGGGTTTCCCTTCCTTATGTGTTATTTATGTTCATACAATACCAGAAACCTACCCACTGTTCTATACTATTGTCCTTTAGTCTTCTACTATTTACTGGACCCAGTATCAAGGTCTTTGTCTTGTTTGGACTGACACATACTGTTAATAGGAGAACAACAGAAGTGATTGCGTCATTAGGGGGCTGTATACTTCCGGTGTTATCTTGTGTTTCTTACTGATAAATAGCCAGTAAAGCATCTTTTTTTGGGGATGCCTAGCTGGCCGTGGGGTCAGTGTGATTCGCTTGATAGCTAGGCGGAGTTGTCGTACGGAAGGTACGGGGTTCGAACCCTGGGTAAGCCACTCACGTCTGTTGTTTTTCTGTTGTCCAAGTGTTCTACTTCTTTATTTCTTACGAGTGCCTGAAAACATACCTTTATGTTTGTCTAATATTAATTTACTAATATTAATTCACTGTCTGTCCTGCAAGCTCTCAAGGGTGGTAAACTCCCGCATCTGAGAAATGAACTAAACAAGGTAGCTGCCAAAAAGAGAACCATACTTCAGTGGGTACCATCTCATTGTGGTGTACCCGGAAATGAAAAGGCAGATAAACTTGCAAAAAAGGGAGGAGAATGTGAACAAGAAGATAATGAAGTCACATACTTTGAGAAAAAGAGAGCTATCCAGACTATCAGAAGAGAACAGAACCAACCCAAAGACGACTATCACACTCTCGACCGGCAGGAACAGATAACTATTTTTCGACTCAGGACAGGGCATAACAAACTGAATAAACACATGCACAAGCTACGATTGTCTGCTTCACCACTGTGCACATGTGGATTAAACGAACAAACTGCTGAGCATGTCCTACAGGACTGTCCTCTGTATGACCAGTTAAGAAAGATATACTGGCCCAATGACTCAACACTAAACTCAAAGCTATATGGAGTTAAAGAGGAACTTCAAACAACAGTCGAATTCATCATGAGAACTCGTCTGACGGTGTAATCATCAAAGATGTGATCGCAAGAAGAAGAAGAAGAAAAACACATGAAGGGAACTGGAGACATATTGTGGATAACGAAAGACCTTGAACAGGAAGACTGAATGTATTTGTTAAAGGTATGTGCTCCACAGGGAGCAGAAGGTGATGGTGATGATATATTTGATCATCAGGGTGATGATATATTTGATCATCAGAAAGTGGGGCATAAGGAAGACAAAAGAATGGGATAATCATGTGTATGCTTTCAAGTCAAGAGAAGGCACCATCATTCATACCATACAAAACACCCAATAGCGTCCCTGTAACTTGTCATAATGCAAGATTGGAAGAATTAACAAAAATAGGTGGTTTTGTACTAAATTAGTTTATGTATTTTACACTTAATTAAAAATAATTTTAAAGTGATTTTCAAAAGTTTATTAAATTCATTTTCCTCAGAATGTAAAACAATTTCCTGAAGTGGATAACAACAGAGATATAATTCTCACTAGGAAAATGAAAACAGGTCAGGGAATTTCACGTTTAACGCTTGGTGAAATAGGGAATCGTGTGTCGGTTATAACAGACACCTCCAAAGGCAGAGCTTTGAAGAAAGAACCCCCACAATGTGCAGGTGAAATTATAACTCAGGCACGAGCAGCTAAGACTAAAGTCACATCTTCTGTCTCAGCCACATCATCAAATATCAGTGAGGGTAAGAGGCAGATTTCAGACTCCAAAGCGCAATCCAAGATTGTCAAGACAGTGGTGGTGAGTGTGATTACCCAGTTGTGTTGTATGGTGTAACATTTGTTTATTTTCGTATTTGAATGGAGACTCTTCATCATAAATAAAGAAATATGAGATCAATTTTTAAAGTCCATAGGACTTGGTGCCCAAATTTAGCAGAATATGTGACTAATTTTTTGGAATATAAAATTACTCTCTTAGGCCAAGTCTTGGCAGTTTCTTTTATTTGCCCTGTACACATCAGGCCTTCACCATGGAGAAAAACACATCTTAAATAGTGTTAACAACTATAACAAGAATGCACTTGAAGAAACACCCCTACCAGATGTAGAATCATACATATACATTGGGAGCAATGTGGGCAAGAGTTGGTGGTACAGTGTTATCACAATAAGAATACAAAAGGCAAGAAGAGCTTTCATTGCATTGGGAAATATATGGAAATTTACTGAAGTCAGTGGAGATCTAGTCAGACACAAAAGTAAGAATCTTCAACTTAGATGTCGAGTCAGTCCTGTTTTATGGCTCCAAAACATGAACAACAACAACCAAGAAAGTAGACTTTTATAAATAGGTTCTTGTATAGAATAAAAGCATTGAAATGATATGACAAGATCACCAGTATGGAACTAATGACAAGTACCAGTGGATCGGGAGGTAAGCAGCATCTGGCGATGAATGCGACATGCAGTGGGGAAACCTGTTGAAAGCTATACATGGCAGCCTTGTTCTGGATTACTCATGGTGAGAGAGGCAGAATGAGATTTTTTTTTTAAATCATGGGGAAGAGAACTGGAGACAGAAAGAAAAAGTGGAAAGAACTTGAGCTGATGGCATTGATCATGAGGATTTGGTATAAGTTTGTTGAAGGCCTATGTTGAAGGGTAATGATGATGATCGTTAAAACCAGATGTATCATGGGATTAGGTATTGAGTCAAGTGATTAGGTTTCAAGCATTTTGTCTTTAATAGGTTATATCTCAGAATGATATTAATTTTATTTGTATGTCATTCAGGATTTAGCTCCTGTAAAAGAAGAATGGATGCCAGACTGCAATTTATCTGGTACCTCAAAACTCACAGAAGGGGATGTTGTCTTGTTTGACACCCTAGCTGATAAAATAGCGCCCATGGATATTAGTGGTGATGGGAGGGATGCTTTTTCAAAAGCTGCTTTCGCTGGACAGATAGAGGATATTGATACAGAGGATATGTTCAACCCCCAACTTGTCAGTGTTTATGTGAACTCAATTTATTCTTATATGAGGCACCTTGAGGTAAACATTAATATTTCAGATGTGTTTAATTCTGTGTATGTTTTGATTATTTTATTTAAAATGCAAAAAAAAGTGAAATATGCAGGCATTGTTCCAATTGGAATGCCAAGGAATTCCCATTGGTCCTTGTGTGAATTCTGGGGTTAGACCACTAACCAGTATCCTCAAGCACTTCCATACAGTGCATCCTGGAAAGAGGCAACCTTTGAACTGCCTTGCCAACACTCAGGGATCGAATAGTGGAGCCAGAGTGGCCCAGCATCATGATTCCCCCAGTGGTGAAACATGTGAACCCAGCATTGCACACTTAGCTTGTGGGAATCACTGTGCCTCAAACTTAACTTGCTTTTACCTGGATGGCTGCTTGCAAGAGGATTTAACAGTGAATACATGACAGGTGAGGGAGCTGGGAATAGACTGTGCCAGACAGGACGATTCCTCTGGAAAGCCCAAAGCCAGAGCACACTAGTTTAGCCCTGCATATTTAGAGTGCCACCCACATTGTAGCTTGAAACTAGACATGCCAAGTTCGACGATTGTCGAATTTCCGCTGTATACCCTTGCTGACCAAGTTTTATGAGAGTCGAATTAGTAACACTACAAATGCAACAGGGCAGCGGTACCGAGAGTTTTACTAAACAAGCCTCATCTGGTATTTGTAGCATTCCAAAATGGCTGCACCCATGAGTGATATTGTGTAGCGCTGTTTCTAGCGGAGATTTGATTAAAATTTCATTATTTTTAGTACAAGAGCCTGTTCATTGTTTTCATCATGTGTTATCTACCCTTCCAAGATGGAGGTGAAATTCTTTTCTCACCTTAGACGCCGAAAGAAAAACATCAGGAATATGTATATTTCGATGGATAGTACCATGTTATGGTAAATTATAGAATAAAAGATGCACCAGAGTATCTAGTGGTGTAGATATTTTCCTATAACTGACCTCGAAACCCTCGAATCGGTCGGTTGGATAGGAGGGTTGATCAGAGAGTTAACAATTCACTATCGTAAAACAAGCGATTGTTACCGAAACAGAACCAGGCTCGACAGTAAACATGACTCACTCTAATATCTTGGGGGCTAAGGAGATTTTTAAAATTGGATACTGGAATGTAAGAACTATGTATCAAGACGGAAAATTGGAAGAAGTAATGAAAGAAATGGATAATTATAAGTTGGACATATTGGGTGTCAGCGAGTGTAGATGGACGGGGAAGGGCATAAAATATATTTCAGAAGAAAAAAAGCAAATTATATACTCTGGTAGTAATGATAATCGTCACACAGAGGGAGTAGCCATCTTAATGACACAGAAAGCAGCAGCATCGCTTATCAGCTGGGTACCTATTAATGAGAGGTTAATATTAGCTAGATTTCAGACAAGATTTTTCAAGCTCTCAATTGTACAATGTTATGCACCAACTAACGACGCTCTTGATACCACAAAAGATGAGTTCTATGAAGCACTTCTAAGTACCATCAACACAATACCCAAGCATGACATAATAGCAGTCATGGGTGATTTTAACGCCAAAGTAGGTGACAACAACGATGGAGTACAAAGATATCTCGGTACTCATGGCATAGGCTGTATGAATCAAAATGGCGAAAGACTTCTAGAACTTTGTGAAATATCAAACCTCGTTGTGGCAGACACCATCTTTCCACATAAGAATATCCACAAGATAACATGGAATTCACCTGATGGCAGAACTAAGAACCAGATAGATCACTTCTGCATAAGCGCAAAATTTCGCTCATCAGTTCAAGACGTCAGAGCATACAGAGGTGCAGAGATCGGAAGCGATCATAACCTCTGCATAGCTAAACTGAGAATTAAACTGAAGAAGTTATACCAACAGAATAAAAATAGAAGAATAGATGTACACAGACTGCAATCAAATGATATAAAGGAGGAATATAATGTCAAAATGAACAACTATTTCTATGCTTTAGGCAAAATTGACAACGATATCACCACCAAGACAATCGATACTAAATGGGAACAACTGAGAACAGCAATGACAGAAGCAGCAGTAGCGACCACCGGATACCTAGTACATAAAAAGAAAAAATGGATGAGAGAAGATACTTGGGATAAAATACAAGAAAGGAAAACAGCAAAACTTAAACTACTAGCAGCAAGTACACATAATGCAGTTGAATCTTGCAAACTAACTTATAACTTGTTAAATAAAGAAGTGAAGACAAAAACTAGAAGAGATAAAAGACATTTCATCAATGAACTGGCCGTAGAAGCTGAAAATGCTGCAAGAACTGGTAATAGTAGGTGCCTTTATCAAATTACAAAACAACTATGTCACCAGCCTACTGCTATGGAAACACCTGTTAAAGGTAAATTAGGGAATTCAATACCAACAGAAAATGAAGAGATGGGCTGAGCACTTCATGGAGGTGCTAAACAGACCACCACCAACAGTAACACCTGATTTTAATAATGAAACACCCACAACCACCTTGCCAATAACTTGCGATGAATTCACGCTGGACGAGATCAAACAAGCCGTTAAAAGATTAAAAAATTTTAAAGCTGCTGGAGTTGACGAAATTTCAGGGGAAATGATTAAAGCAGTTAATGACAACAACCTCTTGAGAATTTTAGATATTATAAATGAAGTATGGAGAGAAGAACAACCACCACAACAATGGAAAGACAGTATTATTGTAAAGTTACCGAAGAAAGGTGATCTATCAGACTGTAATAACTGGCGTGGTATATCTCTATTATCAGTACCTGGAAAATTATTATGTTGCATGATGTTAGAAAGACTCAAATTGCATGCTGACGAAAAGATCAGAGAAGAACAAGCGGGTTTCAGGCCGAAACGATCATGTATTGATCAAATATTCACACTAAGAACAATTATAGAAGAATCAGTGGAAAGACAATCGCCACTTATTATCACCTTCGTCGATTTTCAAAAAGCCTTTGATAGTCTACACCGCCCATCATTGTGGAAGATACTTACAATCTATGGTTTTCCAACAAAATATGTGAATATAATCAAAGCGCTATATGACAATGCAAGATGTTGTGTTAGAACAAATAAAGGGAATACAGAATGGTTTACAGTAGAAACAGGGGTGAAACAAGGCTGTATTGTGTCACCACTACTTTTTGGAATAGCTATTGATTGGGTTATGAGAAACTATACCCACAATGAACAATTAGGTATAAAATGGACAAATGGAAAATTCCTGGGGGACCTGGATTTCGCAGATGATGTAGCATTCTTAAGTTCAACACCCAGACAATCCCAAGAAGCAGTAAATAATTTGTGTCATCTCTCGGTTAAAATAGGTCTCCAAATAAATGCCTCTAAAACTAAAGCTATGAACTTTTCTAACGAGACCTTTGATATCATCTTGAACGGGGAAAAACTACAGAAAGTTGAAAGTTTCAATTATTTAGGCAGTAAAATGACAGGATGGTGACACAACAAGAGAAATCCATACTAGAATTGCTTTGGCAGCTAGCGCCTTCAATAGATTATCTAACATTTGGAAATTACGATCATTGAATATACATACCAAGCTTCGTCTGTTTAATTCAAATGTTATCTCAGTGTTAACATACGGCTGTGAGAGTTGGAAAATAACAAAATCATTGGAGAACAAGCTGAATACATTCGAGAACAAATGTCTTAGAAAACTCATGAACATCAGTTGGAAAGAATTCAAGACTAATCGACAAATAAGAGAAGACTCTAGGCAGAAATATGTCTCCGACTATATAAGGAAAAGACGATGGTCATATATCGGTCATGTCCTACGAATGCAAAACAACAGAATACCACTACAGGCGCTCACTTGGGTTCCTGAGGGTAAGAGGAAAAAAGGAAGACCAAAAGAAACACTCAGAAGAACAATAATAAGAGAAGGAAGAACGTTGGGCCTAAATAATGTGCAAGAGCTAAGAGGAGTGGCGTCACAATGAACAACCTGGAGAGCACTGGTTTCTGCCTTATGCGCCGTGTTTGGTGCTTAAAGAATTTATTATTATTATGATGAAAACCAGACTTATAACAGAGATGAATCTGACTGGCAGCGAATCTGGGGCTGAAAGTGATATCTCATGGCAAAGTAGAGATGGATCACTGAATAATAACACAAGTAACAATAGCGACAACGAAATTGGAGGTGATGTACGTACGTCTGAAGCAGGAGATGGGTGTGGCACAAGAGACCACAGCAGGACTGCACATCAAAATAATCCGTGGAGATGGAGAAAGCTTGCTCAAAACGAACTTGTTGAGCTTGACATTCTTCCTCCATATGAAGAACAACAAGGCGTCAAGGCAGACACAACTGAATATATGTCCATTGATTTTCTTTTCAAACTTTTTTTTCCCTGGCACTGCCGTAGATCTGATCACTGACGAAGTGAATAGGTACGGAGAAAATCACCTCTCTCAGTACACAGGAAATGCTAAATATAAGAAGCATACTTGGGATAAAACTGGTGCAGTTGAAATTTCTGCATTCATAGGCCTTCAGATTGGTAATGGAATGTGTTGCAAACCGGCAGTCTCAGACTACTGGTGTAAGAACTTTTGGTTGAATGATACACCATATTCGAGGGTCATGAGTTGGAACAGGTACCAACAGCTCCACAGAAATCTCCATTTTAATAATAATGATATCAGAATTGAGAGGGGGCAGCCTGGGTATATGACCCCCTCTTCAAGCTCAGACCCCTACTGGATGTTATTTTTCCTACATATAAGCAACACTACACACCTGGGCGGGAGTGGTCAGTAGATGAATCGATGAGGTTCAAAGGTAGAATATATTTCAAGCAAAACCCACAAAGTGGGGATTCAAAGTATTTGTACTCACCGATGCTAAAACACAAAACTGCCTGAAATTGAAAATTTATATTAGTAAGGCAAATTATGAAGGTTGTGAAAGATCTTGATGGATATGGCAACAAAGGACATATTCTCTACTCTGACAGCTTTTATTCAGCCCCAGCTTTATTTCAAGAGCTGAAAGAAATTCAGATTGGTGCATGTGGAACAGTAGCTGAAAATAGGAAGCATTTTCCTGAAGCACTGAAGAAAAAGCAACTCAAATTGAAAAAGGCAGATCATCCTATGTTTTGTGCGACAGAAGATAAGGCATGCAGACAGTCACCTGGCAACACACGAAAAGAGTTAACCTTATATCTACTGTTCACTCCAATGATGTTATGGACAAGACAGAAAAAGAGGAATTCCTGAGGGCAGAACAATTCAGAAGCCAGTGCTTGCAGAAAAATACAAAAGTACGCGAGGTGTCGACCACTTCGGCCTACTGGGTGCAAGCTACCCCTACCCACACAGATCCTATAAATGGTACCTGCCATTATATCATTTCTTAGTTGATACTGCCCTGGACAATGGGCACATAACCTACAACACTGCCAACTCTACAAAAAAGATCAAAGCAAAGAGGTTCAGGCAGGATGTCAGTCTCGCTCTTATTGAACCTGCAATTCGACGCAGTGTGACACCTTGAAAACCACAAGTCAGAACAACATGACTTACTGAGCGCCACTTCATTGATAAATATGAAAGGGCAAGGTACAAACCAGACTGTAAAGTGTGTAAGGCTGCAGGGAAAAGAAGCCAGACTTGCATGTAAATGCCCAGATTGCAATGTACCTCTATGCCGGATACCCTGCTTCAAGTTATACCACACAGTCGAGGATTATCAACGTTCCAGACAAAGACTCTTGCAGAGGCCTACAACTTCAACCTCAGTTGATGAAGGAAGCAGCTCAGACTCCAACTAGAGGTACTTAACTACTCAAACATTCACAAACACTCATTGTCAGATGCCACAGACACAGAATCCACTCGAAAAAGACAAAAAAATTAAATTTTTTTTGCATTTTATTCACAATTCTTGTTAGCCTTTTATGTTGAAATACATGGTCAATCCTTAAATCAATATGTCAGTCAAGCTTATTTTATTCATTGCCATCCATGTCCCTAACATTTTTTTGCACTGACATTGAACAAATTCACTAAAAATGAAAAAGATCATGGTTTTAAAACATCCCCTGAAATTTCTATAAATAGCCACACAAATTCAAGAAGGCCGCCATGATCATTTGACCAATTTGCATAAAATGGTTTTTCAGATGTAGCAGCCATTCATAATGGTGCTCGGAAAATTCAAAGCCCTATGTCTGTTTTTCAATTTTTTAATGAATTTTCAAAAAAAAAAGTTATTTTTAAAGAAATCTGCAAACACCCTTGGTAATGGGAGACAGTAATGCTCTGGATTGCTGGTCAGCAAAGTGTTAAATGCTTACCAAGCCAGCATAGAATACCCCAGAAATTAAGTGGAGCTCATGAACAACTCAAAAAAGTTTTGGAATGGTGGAAAAGGCTAGGTCTAAAATGTAGATGATACCACGGGTTCTTCAACTTGGCATGGGCGGCATAGGAGCGACAAGCTCAGCAGCTCTAGTTACACATATTACTAGATTATTCATTTTAACAGTAGCAATTGCTTTCATATCGCTAGATGAAAGATGTGTGCTGACGCAAATTATTGAATCAGATACACTGACAACAATAACACATGCACGTCAAAATAATGATATAGCCATTTAAGAGTACTTCAGTGGGGGGGGGGGGGGGGGGGGGGGGGGGGGGGTGGAAAAGACAGCCCGGGGAAACATGGAAGAGTCCTGAAGAGGGAGTAGGCATATGTAAGAAAGGTCTGGAATGAACTCCAGTGGCTTGCTCAAGACAGGTGCAACTTAATAGAATTTATAATGCCATTGTGCTTAACAGGTTGCTTTAAGAAAGAAAAAAGTTCCTCTTTTGTCTTTCATTTCCCTGTGGAGTATAGTCCCTCAGCCAGGTCACTCTCATCCCGTCCTGTGCTGTTAACTCCATTTCTTTGTATTTCCTCTCTCTTCAGAGTTGTCTGTCATTTTTGCTTCACGCATTTTCTGGGTTTATTCCTGTCATTCTCCCAGGACCTAGAAAAAAAATCATATATTTTTAAGTTGGTAAAACTCGGTAACCCCTGTGTCGTTCCCAGGAGTCTCTGAACTGACAAAGAATAGGACTACTGCACCATCCGGCATGTCATACAAGGCAACTAACGTGTTGTGCATGACGCTGGCAACCTCATCATGTCAAACAAACCACTTCTGCAAGAGCATATGAGTGGTTGGTGCAGGCTGCAGTTGTGGGTGACTTGCTGCAGTTGTGGGTGACTTGCTGCAGTTGTGGGTGACTTGCTGCAGTTGTTGGTGACTTGCTGCAGTTGTTGGTGACTTGCTGCAGTGGTTGGTGACTTGCTGCAGTGGTTGGTGACTTGCTGCAGTGGTTGGTGACTTGCTGCAGTTGTGGGGGACTTGCTGCAGTTGTGGGTGACTTGCTGCAGTGATGGGTGACTTGCTGCAGTTGTTGGTGACTTGCTGCAGTTGTGGGTGACTTGCTGCAGTTGTGGGTGACTTGCTGCAGTTGTTGGTGACTTGCTGCAGTGGTTGGTGACTTGCTGCAGTTGTTGGTGACTTGCTGCAGTGGTTGGTGACTTGCTGCAGTGGTTGGTGACTTGCTGCAGTGGTTGGTGACTTGCTGCAGTGGTTGGTGACTTGCTGCAGTTGTTGGTGACTTGCTGCAGTTGTTGGTGACTTGCTGCAGTGGTTGGTGACTTGCTGCAGTGGTTGGTGACTTGCTGCAGTGGTTGGTGACTTCATGCTCTATAACAAGCTCCATACATAACAAGTGCAAAGGAAGATGATGAAAACTCAGTAAACCTTTTTTTTTTAAAAAAGAAAGCATTGTCATGTTTTGTTCCATCTTTAGTAACGAACAAACTTTATTTTCGAAGGGTTTAAGAATTGGGCATGCAGGCCCGTCTGACATTCCTCTCTTTCTCATCATCTCTACTGTATCTTCATCCTCACATTTACTGTAAGCATTATTTAGGCATTTATCATTATAAAAGTAATATAACATCATACATTTGCAATATCCATCACAATCAAAGTATGTTTTAAAATCAATTTAAAAAAAAAATAAAACAGACAGACAAAAATCGGACTCTCCATAAGGTTAATTAGACAATGATTTGAGACATAATCAGATTAGGATGGTGTGTTATAAGAATCGTGAAATATTTGAACAGTCTGTTATTAAATGACTAGGGACTCAGGGTGTTTTCCAATGTATGCGAGAGATTTTACCAGAGGTGAGCGGCTCTTGAGTCCCATAGATATTGCTGTAGGGAGTGAATTGTTAAAACCTTCAGAATACTAGATCCAGAATGCAGTGGGATAACCAGTTCCTTTCCTCACTGTCTTTGTCTTCCGTAACTCAAGATCAGAATCAGGCAGATTAGGTAGATAGTTAGATGGACAGATACGAAGGAAATTAATTTTCCGCTCTTGCATTCTGTCCTTCCTCTCGCTGATCTTTTATTACTGTTATTCAAACATTCTCCAGCGTACATAAAGTATTAATTTAAGGGCAATGCAACATCACAAGGTAGTATAACAGCATACATTAACAGTATCTGATCACAAAATTAAGAATAAGTATATTGTAATGAAAAACTAGATCATCAGAGCCTCCATACGGTGTATTAGATAATAATTTGAAACATAATCAGTTAGGGCTGCATATAATCAGCACTCATAAAGTGTTTGAACAGTCTACGATTGTATGAGTAGAGACTGCGTGTTTTTCAGGTCATTGGGAAGATTGCTCACCCTCATCAGTTAAACCAAGTTGCTGCAGAAATCACTGCTGCTAGTGCATGTGAGTTAAAGAAACACACAGAGAAGAGAGCTAGAGACAGAAATTCAGTATGAATTTGTTTTCTTCCATTTCCAGAAAAAATATAGCATAAAAGAGAATTTGCTGGATGGTACAGGTATTACAGGGAAGATGAGAGCCATTGTAATGGATTGGTTGTGTCAAGTGCATAACAAATTCCACTTGCTTCAAGAGACATTTTACCTCACAGTTTCAATCATTGACAGATATCTACAGGTAAGATACTAAATATCTGAATCTGACATACACAGACTACTAATAGTGCTTATTTATGTAACACAGTTACAAAAAAAAAAAAAGCTTCAAGAAACTTCTAAACGGAAATTTTTTGGTGTGACACTTCAGGCCTTATTGTTCTTCTACTGCAGACCCAGTGCATTTACATTTCTCTTGTTCACAGCCACTCCCGGTGTTTGTTTAGTGTTTTTCTCAAGATACATTGTTAATTCAGTTCATCTTATTTCGTACTCTTTATTTGCAGCATTAATAATTACTTTGTATGTGGAACATTTTATTGTTTTCTAATTTTCCATTGTTGTCGTTCAAAATATTCCAGCGTTTAGGGCGTCAGCACCCACAATTACACACACACACAGATATATATATATATATATTACACACACACTTATATATAAACACACATGTCTGTATACACAATTTTTTTTTACTATTGTCCTTGAAATTTTTACTATTGTCCTTAGACCTACCTGGACGAGGGGCATATCCAGAGAGTATCAGAAAATCGCGGAGACGGCCGGATATAGTGCTTCATTCTTCAGCAACGCTTCAGGTCATACTGATTGAACTGACCGTGCCATTTGAATCCAGATTAGACGAGCAACATTCGTTCAAAGCGGCCAAGTATAATGATCTGGCCACAGATCTGAGACATGATGGGTTCACTGCAAGGGTCATGGCTGTTGAAGTGGGTGCAAGAGGGCTTGTGGCTGCATCAGTTTATGATTTATTGAAAGTGTTGGGGCTAATGGGGACAATCGAGAACAAGGGCAATGAAGAGGCTTAGTGAAACTGCCGAAAAGGCATCATGCTGGCTGTGGAACAACCGCAATGGGCAATGGAAATCGTGACAATAAACACTGTGGTTCAGAAAACACCAGGAATTTTTCTAAGTCGACAATACGCTGAGTTTTTGGTGTACTAGTGAACGGGCTGTGACTGAGGGGCGACAGGCGGTGTATATTATAAGGGGTGTCAGGAACAGAATTTCAGCTATCGCGCAGTGGCTAGATTCGTCGGCTTTGCGCAGGCGTGTCAGTGTGTGTCCTTAGTTGTGATGTGCGATGGAACGAACAGAATAATTTGTCTTCTTTTTGTTACTTTCACAATTGCCTCCACGGCTGGCGGAGTTGTGGATTTTAAAGTTGCTACCATAAGTGAAATGGGTTCATTTTCGATACAAGACAACAGGAGGCTGAGACGCTTGGGAGTCATGACCCAAGTGGGCCCGCCCCCCTTAGAGTGTAAAGGAGTAATCAGGCCGAAACACTTGTCGGACGGGGGGACTGCTTCTGATGATCAGATTGCTTCCTGTTGTATCGCTCTGTAAAGAGTTTCCTATCTTGATGCTTTCAAGTTTAGAGCATTTAATTCATGTTTTTATAAATGACTTTGCTTAATGGGTAGCTGAATATAAATATCAACAATCTATGTTTTGTTTTCATTTGGATTGTTTAATGTGCCTTAATTAAAGGATAAACAATCATGTTCAGGGATGCTTCCATGACCTCCTACGGTTCATTAGATTAAACAAGAAGTGAATACTATACATCTTATGTTACAGAAAAAGAAGGTGAGCGTTTGCGTTACATGGGAGCAAAAATGTTGGATAACTACATTTTAACGCATGTCTTTTTTCTAGGTCAAACCTTGTGCAAGATCCAGGTTACAGCTAGTAGGAGTTACTGCTATGCTGGTCGCAAGCAAATATGAAGAAACGTATGCCCCAGAAGTTGCTGATTTTGTGTATATAACTGACAATTCCTACACAAAACAAGATGTTCGAGATATGGAGCACGACATTCTTCGAACTCTGGATTTTAGTTTTGGGCGACCTCACTGTCTTCATTTTCTTAGGAGAATCTCTAAAGCTGGACAGGTTAGCGTTTTGTTAGAGATGTTTACATAACCGCTGCAGCTTTGTTGACATAATCGCTGCAGCTTTGTTGACATAATCGCTGCAGCTTTGTTGACATAATCACTACAGCTTTGTTGACATAATCACTGCAGCTTTTGTCTTTTGATGAGAAAATGGAAACAGTTTAGTTGCTTATTGTAAATACTTAATTAGACATAAGAGATTACGTTTATGTACCATGCAGTTCAACATATCCTAACTCGGTGTTTCCCAACTATTTTTTCATTAAATGAATTTCTAAAAAATGATTTGCATGCCTGTGAAAAAAGTTTAAATGTCAGCATAAAGGTTAGCAGTAAGAGCAGCTAAAAATTAAGTAATTTAATTTGTTAAGTTCGTGTTTATATATTTGTGTGTGTGTGCTCTCATAGCTAAGAGAAACTCCATTTGACATCACATTAATGTATGTGTGTGCATCATGATAGTGAACCATCTTTGATTTTTGCAACCACCTACAGAACACAAAATAATGATGCTCTGTGTACTAATCATACAGTGTGACTGGAATGCTAAAGTTGGCAAAGATACACAGGATGAGTGGTTTGAGATCAGCCCTACCTTCAGTGATGAAAGAAATGAATGAAAATGTAGACCAGTGGCCATTTTTTTTTTTTTTTAACTTCATGCACCCTTACATAGGGTATTGAGAAACTCATTCACCCAAGATTTTTATCAAGAGTGAAGAGCCTTGAGTCTCCAGGGTGTGTGGCCACATGGGGAGATGAGAAGGTAGAGAGAAAAGAAAGCCTCAGAAAGTATGTCCAAATGGAAAGAATGCAGCCCACATGTCGCTCTTTATAATCAGTTTGTTATGCTAGATTAAAATTATTTTTGACTAAGATTCTGTCTAGAACAGATAGACAGGCTGCACTTAATATTAGAAAAGAGCGTGGAACTGAATTAACTTTTCATTATATTTGAGGGCTGTTAAGAGGTCTGTGTCAGTTTAGACAGAATCATTATGGGAACCGGTGAGGTATTATGGAGTAATTCATACGTTGATCAGGCTAAGTAAAGAAAACATGGAGTCATAAAATGCTGAGTTCTTCATGGACAGCTTACAATACCCTTTTAGGTTAAGAACTGGTGTGGTGCAAGGGATGCCTGTTGTCACTGTTTCTCTTCTACCAACTATTGGTACTTCATACTCACTATGAGAACAACCACTACCAGGAAGGGAATTCAGTGGATTCTAACCTCATGCAGGAATACACAGACATCATATTTTAAAATAAAGCATCAGTAATATTATAGAAATGGCTAATGCCACACTGAAGGAACAACAAAGAAAATCTAAACCTTGGATGCCAGGCAGAGCATTAACGTCTGTGTTACGAAAGATGAAACCTTAAAGGACAAAATAATAGTGAAAAGGGGGAAAATAAATACAGAATTATGCACACAAAAATGAAGAAAGTAAAGGAGGAATGGACATCTTAACAGTAAGTGGAAATTTAGGAATGTATAAGCAGTAAGAGCACTGGAAGAGCTTTTCAGGCTAATAGAGACCTTGATGAAACAACTTGAGACAGTACTGTTAAAAGACAAAGATTAAAATATCCTATCTGTAGAAGCAGACATAGAAATCTGGGCACAATGTCCTGGAAAGTAAAACAGCAAGAACAGCTGTGATACAGTTTGTTAATAGATTTATTGGGTACAATGAATAATGACAGACTTCTTATATTACAAAATGAAGTGGAAACTGCAGCATAAACTATACAAGTGTGGACAGGGCTGCAGGAATATCCCCAGAGTAATAAAATATTTGGAATTCTTCACTTAATTTTGCCATTTATTTGTATGTGACCATTTTTTAACTCTTTGACTCCGTTACAACAGTCAGAGCAAATAGTTAATACAGTTTGGTTGGAAATGACTGGCTGAAGTGTTCATATTATAATTTATAATAGCAGTGATCAGTACTTTGTAATTTTCTACCAATTTCATCATCACTGACTCAATGTTACAGGTTAACGCTTCAAAGCACACACTGGCCAAATATCTGATGGAGCTGGCAGTGGTAGAGTATGACATGGCACACTTAAGGCCCTCCCTTGTGGCTGCAGCAGCTCTTTATTTGTCCATGCTTGTACTTGATGGCTCTACATGGGTATATATTATTTTTAGGATGGCAACGTTGCAACCATTTTGCCACAATTGCTTCATGTAAACTTGTTTATTGTAATAATAGTGGTTTTTGGTTTTACACAAGAATGTACACATTCATATAGACAGTGAGAAGTTTGGTGATATGCTGTCTGAAGGTGGGGGAGATTTTAAGTTAAATTTGATGAGATTAAAGCTAGAGTACAGTGTGACTGCTGCAGTCATAACTGATTGAAAGAGAGAAGATGAAAGACATGGGCAGTTATAACAGCAGGACAGGGTACAGAGAATACCAAGGACTTACAGTCAAAATCACCTATGTCATGCATGACACTTGATAATAGTTATAAGAATCACAGATAAACCACCTAATTTTTTTATTTTCTCCTACCAGCCTTGATCTCCTGAGGGTTACCTCTTTCTCTTCCCCCTTCTCCCTATTCCTGAGCAAAAATGTATAACAATGCGCATGTGTCACATAAACATCAGTTGCATAAAAACTTCTCCATACATATTGTAGCATACGGTTTTATAAGTAGAATGTCAGTAGTAGATACTGGAAGAACAGAAATAGGATTCTGCATTGAGTGAGTGAAGTCCCAGTGTCAGAGAAGAACACTGGTATCACAGGATAGTCACGGCTGTGAAATAATCTGCTTAAGAAAATATTCATATTAAAGTCAGACCTTAAATTGCCCCTTAGCTAAGTGACCACCTATGATAATCAAACAATTCAAAAGATGAACTTCAACTGTAACAATATAAAGGTAATAAGTCAGTTGAGTACATATTTGATTTGAATTTAATATGTACATCTATCTTGGCCTCTTGTGAAATGTGAATGGATGATGATGATATTCAATAAATAAAATTTTTACAAAATCTGAAGGATGGGGATTTTCTAATTCAATTTAGTTATTAACTAAAAAGTCTTTCCTGGGAATTTTCACTTCTGTTGAAACAAAGATTCTGACTGTCTTTTAGTATGTTCTTGGCTAATTCTCTCAGACTAATACTTTCATCATAAACTGTCCTGGATTTCTCATTTGGTTGCATGAATTTAACTTATACTGGTACTCAGCTTTGAAGTAATTTGTCTGTCTTCACTATGACTGGCACAGTTTGTTCAGTTACGGCCTCCCTCAAGACCTCCAAGCACTGATGGGGACTGAGGATGATGTCTGGATAACAATATAGTAGCTCCTGTACTATTTCAGGTAGCTCAGATTGATCCTGACTCTTAGACCTCTGATTTGGCTGATACCTTCGAACCTGTAGACAATAGTGGATATGTGGCTATCTTTGGCTTATATAGCACACACAACCTATCTGTTCATGAGATGAGTGAGTTTCAGGTGTATGCATGTAATGAATGATACATGGTTCAGTCTGATAAGCAAAAGCAAGACAAGACAGGTGTCTAGCTGCAAAAGTTGTATAAAATTAATACATAAATATAATACATAAATTATTTACACACATGGCATGATGTCTAATCACCCTTTCCCTCTGCCTGATAAGTCCGCTCTTAACAGCAGGGTGTATAAGCCCTGCTAAGGACAGTATTACCAACGGGCTGATCACCCGTTTGCCAGTCACTTCGATTACGGAAACAACAGCAAATGGATTGATTTGCCGTTGCCCTAAAGACGCCAATAGGCGTGATGGGAAACAATGGCAAAGAAAACCTATCTGCTGTTGCCCTAAGACGCCACTAGGCGTAATGGCCACTGACTGCTTCGACGGTCGGTGGCTAAGGACTGAAGAAGAAGAGAAGGACAGTATTAACCCTGATAAGGACTGTATTAGCCCTGATAAGTCAAGGTTATATTTTCAAGTTCGAACCTTTGGCAATCATACCTACTAATCACAAGTATTATGCATGATACTTTCATGACATAATTAAATCTATCACAAACCAAATCCTGAAATAAAAGCTATATTTAGATAGACATAATAATTCTATGTATTATCCTCTTAGGATCTTAAAAAGATTTTTTTTTTAAACTGGCTTTTGGTGGAGTATAGTACTGCCTGGCTACAGATAACAAAGTGTTAGCTTCACAGGTGTCTCTCTAGCCTACGTCCTTCTGTCTTTACGCTGTGCAGGTGAATTTGAATTCTCAGCGAGTTCCTTTTATTGGCACAGAGCAGAGCGTACGTATCGGAAGACGAGGGTCCGCAACTCTGGTTTACTTCTACAAAATTTCATCTCTGAGGGATTCTGTGTTAGAATTGTCTCAAACCTCAGCCTCGTGCATCGCACCTTTTCTATTTAGCGCCTTTTTAGTTACAGTCTTCCATTCTCAGTAAGTTTATGTTTCCATCCATATGTTGTTTTCCGCGGGAGCCGCGCTGGTGTAATGGCTACGACGTTGTACTGGCGACCAGGTGTTCATGGTTCAAACCCGGCCGTCGGCGTTTGAAGAAATGTTTACGACCGGAAATTTGACTGAATAATCTGAACGGCTCCTGCACATAAATCCCGTGTGGATGGGAAGGAGCGAAGCTCCTGACCGGGTTGGAAGGAAAGTCCACTGACCCCCCAGCCTCACAATGACATGTCATTGGGCCGAAAGAGCCGGAAAGCTCGCGTGCCGCTGGTTATAGAGAAAAAAAAAATGTTGTTTTCCAATATGTCATATTAACGATTTTATATTGAATTTCTAATCGGAAAACCATAGGATTTCTCAATGCACTGACACTCTTTAGTACAAAATTCTTCAAAACTACTCCATCCCTCCAAATTTCCTTGTACCTGCACATAAATGAAGTTATCCCCCATAACAGGAGACCATTCTCATCCTTGTCTGTCATTCCGTTCTCTTATGCAAACCCTAAGTTTACCCTTTTTTTCTTCAGTTTTATTCCTCCATAAAAAAAACTCGTAGCATATCGCTTGGGTTATGTGAGCTATTTTCTGACTGGCTGGCCTCGACCCGCCTTCGAAAAATACTACAAAGCAACACATGCCCTACTTTCCTAAGCTTCTTCCTTTTTCATTCATTAACTAGTAATAACTAAGCGTGTTTTTACAACTTGCTACAATAGCCCTCCCCTTCCAAGCTGTTACTAGGTACAGCTCTTTTGGAAACACGCGCTTTAGTTATTCGTCCTTTGTCTGTCGTTCCCGCATAGTGAGATATCTGTTGCAAAAGTCAGTTCCCACATGCCGATTTAATTTTCCTATTTCCCTTCTTCCAGTTCTATCTATCATCCATGCCCTTAATGCAGGATTCTGAGCCGAAAGTTTACCATTTTCTTTTCCACATGATGAACTAGGGTCTGTATGTTTCAATTGAATGGTACAGCCCTGCTGTGTGTTTGCGGGTTTCCCTCGCTACACACATACCATTTCATGATATTACCAATAATATGCTTACCTATAATCTAGCACCGATATTCCACCTTACTATGCAAGTCGGCCCAGCAGGTCGGATGCACTGTTTATCTAAATTATCTACATCAGTTACGGCATCACCAGAATCCTGCTTGTTATCACTATCAGATCTGCTTTCTTTGTCATTGGGTTCTAAGTCACTTTCAGGATATGTTTCATCCAATTCCTGTTCGTCGTCTGAAAATATATTTTCTAGTACCTAAGCAGCGTAGACCTAGCTCTTTCCTACTCAAAATACTCGGTTACTCACTGACTTGTTTCGTGCAAACAATAGTCTCATTTTCTGTAAATACAGGCTGTCATTTGCGGAACAACTTGTAAACAGCACTCAATATTTAAGTTTAATGTGATTGGTTGGTTATTTTGGCCAGTTTTCACATGGGTGTTGTCCATTAGCGATGAACTGGGAATCTAGCAGAGAGTCATTTTGAGCATTCCCAATAACCCGGGAATAGGGCATGGAAGGGTTAACATACTTTCCATATGGAATAACGTTAAGGTTATTAAATGTCGAGGATAATGAAAATAGGTTGTAAGGGAATCTTACTAGGATTTTTTAAATTGTCAACTGACCCACTTTACGACCAGTGTCTTTTTCATGTACCAGACTTATGAACAGAGAGGATATTGAGAACTAAACTTATGAGCAGTGAGGACATTGAGAACCAAAACTTATGAACAGAGAGGACATTGAGAACCAAAACTTGGGAACGGAGAGGACATTGAGAACCAAAACTTATGAACAGAGAGGACATAGAGAACCAAAACTTATGAACGGAAAGGATATTGAGAACTAATCTAAGTAAATAACAATGGATAAGGGGGGGAAAATGAAAGGATGTGGATAGCTGGTGATAAATTCATTCATTCATTTACATTTTCACTCCTTATGAAGCCCACATTGCAGCTGGTCACCCTTAAGGGAAGCCTGCTTCAAAGCATTGATATGTTCTTGCGGCTATGGTTTCTGTAGTAATTTATTTTACACAATGAGTCTGACAGCCCCATGCATAACCTTAGTCGCTTCTTACATGCCTCAGGTGGCATTAGTCCTATTGTTATTTGCCTTCTCAGATACCCATGGCACCACACAGAGCCTGGTGATAAAT
The DNA here is from genome assembly GCA_024509875.1 of Oreohelix idahoensis. NCBI lineage: Eukaryota > Metazoa > Mollusca > Gastropoda > Stylommatophora > Oreohelicidae > Oreohelix > Oreohelix idahoensis. Next base: position 35,702 of record JAMPIV010020839.1, on the reverse strand, counting down.
GCTAGAGATAATTTCAGTAGAGTCCAGCTGTTTCCAAATTTAAATAATTTTAAACAATTTGTTCCCCCTGTTGAACCGGACAGGAATTACTTCCCAGTGATTGTCACTAGCAGTTGATATCCTTCTTACTTGTATTCCTATCCATTATTTATTTTTATGCATTTCAATAGTTCTCACTTTCTTGTCTGCTTTGTTTCCATACATCTAGTCCCTGATGACGACCTCTAGGTTTTAGCACTGATAATTTGTATTTTATCCAGGTAAAACTCTGCTGCCTATTTTTTTCTTCTTCCTCGTTCGTCCTGAAAAGGATGTTGGTTGCGTTGTGTCCGTTTACAGCGAAGCTGCGGTATATGCGCCTTTCGGCCGACACATCCGACTTCCGCACAGCATTTTTTGGGACCTGGTTTGCCTTCCCTCTTTGATCCCTACTCCTCAGCCAGACTGCAGTGATGCAGCCTGTTTCCAGGACCGCCACGTGGAGGTGGAGTAAGGTCTTGGTCAGCTCTGGTTCGCTGACCTTGATGCAAGCAGTCAAGCTATGGGTCGCTGACTGCATTCCTCACTTTTGATGCGTCTTGAGTCCCTGCTGCCTATTTTCATTCGCATCATTTATATTTTATGTATTTTTATGGTTGTATTACAACCCTGGCAGCCTCATCGCTGTATATGATGACTTGTTCAGTTTTGGTGTGCTCCTTGTTAACGTCGCCATGTAGTTACTTCAGAATATTTTACTGTGGTTGTTAGTCTGTTAAAGCTCATTTCCTTTTTTTTTTTTTTTTAACTGTTGTTTCTTCACTCCTGTCCTGCTGTATATGAATCAAACATCAAAATAAAACACAGTTAACGTAAAACTGCAATGTCACGTTAAAATAAACTGCACTTTTATTACATAAAACGCAATGTCACAATTAACATTACAACTCCCATGAGATGTTATATTATTCTACACATGATTTCATAGTGCGTAGCAATTTTTGTTGTCTCTTGTGATGTCACTTTGTTGGCCATTTTATTTTGTTTCTAAGAATAAAACTTATCTGTCACATGGCATCTATTGCTCGTTGTTTTGACAGTAATTTCATGTATGTCCAATGGATAAAAATGAGGATATTAAAATTGGGAAGGGACCTGTCAATCACTCTGTATTTGTAGAATATCTTACTGAACACGTGTACTTGGTTGCTAGCTGGTAGAATATCTTATGGAACACGTGTACTTGGTTGCTAGCTGGTAGAATATCTTATGGAACACGTGTACTTGGTTGCTAGCTGGTAGAATATCTTATGGAACACGTGTACTTGGTTGCTAGCTGGTAGAATATCTTATGGAACATGTGTACTTGGCTGCTACCTGGTAGAAATATCTTATTGAACGCACATGTGTACTTGGTTGCTTGCTGGTAGAATATCTTATTGAACACATATGCACTTGGCTGCACGCTGCTGTCCTTCAAAAGGTTTCTGGCAAAATAGACTTGCTGCTTGTTTGGTGAAAATGGAGAAAGGAAAGGATTCTATTTACCTAGCATCAGAACATTGCTTATTTTGGCTTACTGTACTATAATTGACAGCATGTAATTATTCCACATACATTGCTTATTTCGGTTTACTTTACTATAATTGACAGCATGTTATTATTCCTCAGAGTCCAACATTACAGTTCTACAGCACCTACTCCTCAGATGAGCTCATGCCTGTGGTCCACAGTTTAGCAAAACTTGTGAGAAAAGCTAAAACTAGCAAACTTACAGTAAGTTAATATACAATATTATTTTCAATACACATTTACTTTACCAGGTTTTCCCATTATCAGAAGTAGATCCTATGTGAAATAATGGTTGTCACTGTAATACCCTTTTTCTTACCCCATTATTTATGTCATAAAATATAATATAATCAAGTCCATGGCACATTATGCAACAATTCAGTTAAGGAAAAAAAATATATATATATATATGGTTAATTGCATGACAGTTAACGTTGCTGACAGATATGTGGGTCATGGAGCCCAGGAAAAAGTTTTGGTATTCCACCAAAAAGAAGAAAAGTTGTGGAACACTGATGGACTTTGGGCTGCTAAGTTCTCAAACATTAAAAAAAAATTAGAGCTGGCATCCTCATTAAATTAAAGAATAGAATTCACCCTATGGCAAATACTTCAATGCTGAAGCAGAAGCCCTGAAACAGGCAGTGGAAACTCTTGAGTGCAAAGCACATGCACAAGAATAACACGCGGATAGTGATCTTTACAGATACTCTTTCAGTAATAACAGTCCTGAAGAGCCACCATGTTAAAGGATTGAAAGCAGTGGTGTGCTAAGGGGGGCAATCCGCCCCCCCCCCCCCCCCCCCCCGCCCCCTCCCCCCCCCTCCCCCCCCCCCCCCCCCCCCCCCCCCCCCCCCCCCCCCCCCCCCCCCCCCCCCCCCCCCCCCCCCCCCCCCCCCCCCCTCCCCCCCCCCCCCCTCCCCCCCCCCCTTAGTGACAGCCAGGAACAGGGTTCCGTCGGACACTATTATGATAGGACTTACTGTTAAAAATATACTTGCATGTGTGTTTCATTATGAGAAGGGGGTGCCAAAGGTATGATCCGCCAAGGGTGCCAAATGGTTTAGGGAAGCCTATGATTGAAAGATCTAATAAACTCACTTGAAAGCCTGGCCAAATGCTTCAACAAGTGCACAGTCCAGTGGAGACCAGGCCATTGCAACATTCCAGGCATCAGAGGCAGATAAACTTGCTAAGGAAGGAGGAGCACCGCAACAAAACAATATAGAGACAACTTATAAAATGGCTAAAACAACTATAACAGCCATAAAGTCCAAATTGGACAGAACACCCAGGTCACATAAAAGATTATGCCTATCACCAGCCATCTAGGCCAGGTCACCATTTTCCGCTAACACACTGGTCACTATAGGTTGAGGTACTATCTATACCACATGTACAGGATTGGTCCAACAAATCTCTGCTCCTGTGGCACCAGCCCCATGACAGCTGAACATCTGCTCCAGTTCTGCCCAACTTACAGCAGTGAATGGAGTGGCATTTGGCAACAACCCACTTCTCTCCACGAAAAACTATTTGGAAATGTCAGGAACCTTGAGCTGACAACTGAATTTATTAGAGTCATTAATGTGGAAGTCTGTGGGCGAATGAAGAAGAAGAAAAATAAAATGATTTCTAGTGTCAGTTGCTGTATGCAATAAGATCGAGATTCTCTGAAATCATGTGATTTCCTTTTACTGCTAATTTTCAGCTTTGGAATTATTAGACTATGCCACTCTGAAGATCTGTTTAATAAATTATATTCTGTTGTACACGATCATGAAGCCAAAAATTTTATTATAAATTTTTATCATCATCAGTCCTATTCATTCACCCACGTCACAAAGGAATGCCATTGTTCCTAACTAATTTATATTGTGGGTTGTCTCCTCAATGTCTTGGGTTCTTTGTGCTGTGGTTGCAGATTTTTTTCTGCAGTTTGTTGTTATTACAAGTTTCTTTCTTTAACCAGTGGGTCATGTGGCATAGTAGAATCAATAGCAGCTTAGGATTTGACGATGTGGTAGTAGGTCAGTTTGGTGGTGGTCATAGCAGTACCAGGGGTAGTGATAACATTATTAATGGTTATTGTGTTTCAGCAGTATATATATATTTTTTTTTTCGTACGCCCGCTAATACTCGAGGCGAAATCTCAGGTTATTTTTAATGTCTAACCTGACATTGATTTTACGTGAGTATCCCTTTTTTTCTTGTACAGAGACAGGTGTCCCTCGCCATTCAGGCAGATACTCTCCGATTTCGGAGGTACCCATTAGAGCTGGGTCGGCTCAGGAGCCGCCAATCCCTGGTCAACGACACTCCTTCAAATGTTCTCATCAGGTCTCGAGTTAATCCAGTCCAAATCCCGGTCGACGAAAAATCCTCAAATGCCGTCGCCCAGGTTTGATCCTGAATCACCCGGTCGCCAGAGCGGTGTTGTAACCACTACGCTAGCGCGGCTCCCCAGCAGTATATTGAATTCTGACCATAAAAGTAAACTGTTATAATAAAAGTGGAAACAAATTTTGTAAGTAGCAACACTACTCAAGTCAGTGTTGAGTACAATCATTATCACTTACAGAACTGTAACATGCGTGTACATCCCCCAAATCTCTTTTACACTTATCTGGGAAGATTTTGGCCTCCACCTTTCTCTGTTTAATTTGTGTACCTTATTGCATCTATTACATCAAAGCCTGCTGGCCATCATTTTTGTGTCACTCTTACAAACAGTACAGGGGAAAGTCTCTTGTCAAATTTCACGCCTGTGATCAATGCCTGTTCAGACTCCAGCTACCACTAACAAATCATTTGTCCGGGAATTTTTCCGTGACGTCAAAGCCTGCCAGTCTTCATTTTTCGTGCTGCTCCTACTAATAGCACTAGTAAAGAAAAGATTTTTCCCATGCTAATGTGGCCTTTATTAATAAATCTAAGTACTTTTAATCAGATGATATATGATATGTTATTGTTCTGTTGAGTACTACCAAATAATTATTACCATAAACCACTACTGTTTCGTAAATTACAATTCACATCCCCTGGTGAAAGAATGACTTGAGAATTTCCAGTTTTCAATAACGAAATGCTGAAGTTGGCTTTTTTACAGATTCCTTAATTTGAATTATGATGAATTTAGCCTTGCGATAAATTGAGTATGATAAATTTTATGCAATGAATTGATGAGGCACCGTCGCTCACTTACACAGGACTCACCATAGAAAGAAAAAAGTCACTGCCGCCAGGCTCTCCAAGAATCACAAATGCTCTAGGACTCCATCCAACAGCTACATCATCATCATTTTCCTTTGTGCATGAAAGTAGCTGGTCCCTTGCAGGAAGCCTGCTCTAAACATTCACATGCTGTTGTAACAGTGGTTTCTGTGGCAGTTTGTTTTACATGATGAAGTTGCCAGCCCCATTTACAACAGCCTCATGTTAGTTGTATTAATCAACATGCCTGAAGGAGCAGTAGGCATGTTCTTTCTTTCTCTCTTACATGGGGTCAAACAGCTGTAGAAGACATCCAAATTCTTTAACTTCGCACTAGCTGCGAAAAAGTGCGAGCTCGGCAGCTCTAGTTAAACATAATTGTCTTTCATCATTTAAAAAAGGAAAACATAAAGGGGGGGGGGGGGGGGGGTTTTTTTTTTTCTTTTTTGAGAAAAAAAATTGAATGATGAGCTGAGAGGTCTTAAAAATAATCAAGATTTCTCAAAATAGTATTGAAGATCAAAGTCTTGACATCACATCAGGAGAAAATCAAGAGCAAATGTGAGATTTCAGATTATACTTTTAAATAACATTTGCTATCAGTCATTTTATTTTTGGGGGGAAATGGCTTTCGTAGCTGCATTTTTAATAACTGTTGTGTTGTTTCAGAGAGGAATACCAGAGTATGATAGGCATTGACATCTTTCCTTTCAGAAATAATGTTTTTGAGCCTATTCATGAAGTTAAGAAGTCATAATGTTTTCTCCCCATGCCTATTTCAGGTCTTTGGGATCATCGCCATTGTCTGTTGCTCTTTTTTTTCTGTCCATAATTGATCATCCTAGAAGTACACAGAGCTGGACTCTTTAATAGTTATATTTTACTTATGGCTGTGAATTATATTGTGTAATCTTTTCTTATATCTTTCATCAGGCAGTGAAGAACAAATACTCAAGTTCAGAGTTTATGAAGATCGCTCTCATACCCCAGCTGAAATTTAAAACACTGAAAGATTTGACCTCATCAGAGAAAACACAGACATTATAGTTCATTGAAGCCTGTACAGTTGTTACGTTTCGTTGGTTTTGAGTGAAGAGTTATTGGGGGTGGAGGGTCATGTCTAAAATCTTTTCAAACTTTGTACCCATAACAGGTGCAAAAATTCTTCCTGTGATACCAGTCTACAAGCTCAGGTTCCAAACTTCCCAGTTTGAGTGAAAGATTATTCATTCCACTTTATTCCATAGTTTGTTCATTTTGATGCTTTACAGAAACACATTAACATGCTCACACTTACTTTGACATGTTCTAGTTTTTTGTTTGTTTTTTTCATTAATTAATGTAATCACCACTTTTAATATCAGTCAAGTGTGTATAGTATAATTCCTAACGATTTAATGATTTACAAGTTAGCCAACTAGATTTTGTGACAATAGAAACATAAATTCAAAACTCACATCCAGTTGAAAATTAAACCATTTTAATCATTTCACTTTTTAATTCACATTTTTCGACATCTGTTCTTCTTTTATGGTTTACTGTTTCTATTTATTTCAGATCTGACTTTTCTAGACTGATGTACACATTGTATACATCATATACATATTGTTCCAGAGTTTACATTTATTGCTAAGTCTTTCACAGTACGTGAGAGTTTTATAGTTGGAAATGTATTTTATTATGTACATTTATCTGAATGTTGATAGAACAAAAGTGTACATATAAGAAGCGTGGTCTGTCATATTTGCTAGGGAATGGATGAACCATTGTTACAAATTGTTGTGTAAATATGTTTGAAATACATTATTTATTGTAATCTGTATTATAGTCTATAAATGCTGAGGATTGCTGTCATACAGTGTGTAATGAAAGTGGTGGTAAATGGTGCTGACCTATACCACATTTGTTTATTGCTGGATTTTAAAGTCTTTGGAAGCTCTTTTTTCTGGTTTTTTATATTTAAACTGAAGTCTTGTGTATTTTTATTTTTTTATTATCGTCTTCATTATTCTATTTTGTGTCTTCCAAAGCTCTTTGAAGTCTAGTGTGTTGATTTTATTTTTATTAGCATCATAGTCTTAGTTCAGCATAACTAAGGAGATCAGAGGAAGACATTGACCGAACTGGAGGTGATTGCTTAGTTTAGAATGGCCTGGCGAAATCTAGTTTAAAACGTACATTGCAGAGTGCTGAATTAACAGATGAAAATTTATATTGTTAGAATAACTTCCATTAAAAGACCTTTCTGGAGAATGTTAGTTTGCTGTGCATTCTTCATTCACTTCAATAGCCAGTAATGTTAGGTAAGACTAGATCATTTGCTGTGCATTCTTCATTCACTTCAATAGCCAGTAATGTTAGGTAAGACTAGATCTTTTTCTGTCCACATGCACCTAAATACTGGTCAAAACATCCACTTTGGCCTAACAGAAGTGATCGCTAGCTTTGCTGTCTACATGATATGATGAGTACAAGAACTTATCTTCTTTTGCCTCACTTTTGAAGAACTGACAATCAGAATGTGTGGAAGAAGCACGGGACTCTTTTTAATTTTTTTTAACTGTAATAATTGTTTTTGTAGACAAACAGCTTATCTTATTTGTTTTTTATAAAAGAAAATTATTCTTACTTTTTGTAATCTGGTTTGAAGGCTCATAAAGTGCAGCATTTTGGATGGCTTTTAAGTTTTGGTTGAATGAGTTTGTACAATTAAAGCATAGAATATACAGCTTAGTTTGTTGAGTTCATCTCTGTTTGCTAAAGATTATCATCAGTATATACATGTTCAGTGAATGTACAGAAAAAACTGCAAATTTTAGTAAATAATGTGGCACTACCAAGACAATGTTCCCACTGTATTTACTTGTATCAGGGCAATAATAAAAAAAAAAAAGGGCAACATCAATACAGGTCTGTAACCCAGAATCTGAAAATCGAAAGAATTTTTGAGTGACTTGGGCTACTTTTGGCAATATCCAAAAGCTGAATAAATCCTATTTATTAAACAGGGTCATCCCCGAGCATTTCAGATTCTGGGTTACAAACCTGTACTAACATAAGCCTACTATTTCCTCTTTCTTCCAGAATTTACTTTGTATTTTTATGTAGAGGTATCTGTTTGCTTTGATGGTCTCTGCTGAAATATCACATTAGCCTACAGTTTTCCCATCTAGATGATTCATCTTGGGACAAAGAGAATTAACTGTGTTATGGCCACAAGGCCTTCATCAGGAACAAAAACAGAAGAGGAAGAAAGTTACAACAAAGTTAAATACATTATAAATAAATAGATCTGATACGATCTGAAGTAGCTGGTGAAGGCCTGTGAAAATTCATATGAACAAAATGGCCATCTCTTATTTTTCATTTTCCATGATTTCTGGTGGTTTTCCCTTTTTCCAAGATTTTCTGCATAGCTCAATTTCATACTTGTTTGACTTGTTGCCAGTGGTCTTATAGTTGTTGAAGCACTTGATACTCACTTAATATATTAACGGTAAACGTTACTTTTGGTGCTTGGTTTCTGAGATACCCAACATTAAACTGATGTATTTCCTTTGGAGTTTCAGCTTTTATTTTGGCTAAAAGAAGCTGGTTATTTGAGTCATCTTTTAAGTGTTTAACACATACTGTGGCAGAGTCAGAAAAAAGCTACCACAGGAAACAGACAAAACAGTCAAGAACCTAACAAATGGCCAGGAAGGCAACCATTGCACCGGTTGAAAAAGAGTGCTCCATCCAATAAATGAATAGTGTGCTATAAATTTTAGACATGAAATCTCCAAGACCAGATGACAAAATTAGTAATTAAGTGCAAGAGTCAGTACTCTAAAACTTCTTTAAAAGAACGTTGATATAAAATGCTGTTCCAAAGGAATGCCTGACTGCAGACATGTCGATTCTGGAAAAAAAGACAAGCCCATTGAAGAATATAGGAACTACAGACCAGTCTCACTGCCCTCAGCAACTGGAAAACTGGCAGACAGAATGGTGATTCATAGTCTCTGCTGGTGGCTGGACAGTGGCGAGTCATCAATGATAGGCAGGCTTAAGAAATGGTTGGTGAGCAGATGTCCATCTTTTCCCGTTTGTGCAATGTTAGATTCACTCCAAGAGAGCAAGCATATCAAAGCTGTATTATTCTATCTGCAGCAAGCCTATGACTCAGCATGGAAACAGGGATGCATACACAGAAAAGTTATTGTTGAACAGAATCAACGTTACTGTACTCTGGGCAAACCCATAGCTGCTCAGTATATGTCAAAGGGTTTTAATGCTAACTGTTCCTGTAGCTCGCTGGTTATATGCACGAAGCATGCATCCTCTCGTACATCCTTCTCTGCTAGCCTTACGTTTGATGCCAAATTCCAAGTCTTAATCTTGATGATTCATTTATTGCAGTGTCATTCACTAACAGGTGATCATTAATGGTTCTCAGTGTATCTCCCTTATCCATATCCAGTGTCCCCACTGTGGGTGCTCTTGATGCTAGTCTGTCAGCTCTCGCATGACCAGGTCAGTAGATCCTTACCAGCTCCTGCAGATTTAAATCTTTTATGAATGTTTTCCATTCATGCCAACCATTTTGAAGCATGAACTGCAGTGACTGCTTTTGTTAATGAAGTTTCAGTTAACCAGCTTATGGCTGCTGTTGCTGCTTCTACCTCCATTCTCATGCTGGAAGTTATCTTTTAAGCCCCCGCTATGTTCGGTGACGATTCTGCCCTTTACCCTAGCAGAGAAGCCCCAACCTGATTTCTCACCACAGATCACAGACCCACAATGGCATCATTATCCCCGACATGATCATGTATCAGTTGATTAATTTCCAGTTCTGCTTTCCCGTAGCTCCAAGTTCTACACTCTCTGCCAAGGCTGATGATGACTTGCTGATAGTTAATCATGTTCTCATCTAACTTACTCCACTCTTCCCCTTTGAATATATTTTCAACTGTGGTCACCTGCTTGATCGTTGTCTCTGCCTGTGCCATCCATTACATCCCTCTCTTTATTCTTGCTCCCTTAATGTCAGCTATGTTCCATGCAGGGGGTGCATATAGGCTTTTGCTTGGGCCATAGCATATCTGGATCTGATCAACAGCACTTGAAGCAAAGTACCTCATTGTCACAATGGGAGTATTTCGCGTACAGCCCAAGACTGCACATCCCTTCATTTTGAATGCTTTCTAGTCGTTAACATTGAGTTACTGACAGCCTGAGTACTCCCAGCCCATACTCAATGACCGATATGACTAGCTGATGATAAAAAAGAAATAGTAATCTCTGATCCAGATACGCTGCAGTCATTATTTTCAGGGCTGCCAGACCTCTCCTGTATTTCTGTATGATGTGATCAACATGGTACTTATACGATAGCTCACGATCGAATGTAACTCCAAGGTATTTCCACTTTTCTTGCCTTTCAATTTTCTGTCCATTGAAATATCTGGAAGTTCTTTTTTCACTATGGAGTTGTTTAAGGAACACCACATCACGCAGGCCTTGTTTAAACACCTCCTGTGGTGTCCCATGAAGGCTATTAACCATTTCATGTCGGTCAGAGCCTGTTCTGTTGATGAGTATGTCATCAGCAAACGTCAGTGTTAGTCCCAACCAAGTTGGCTGAATGGTAGCTACTTGTGCTATTGTAACCGCGCTGCTGTTACTGGTTACTGTGTGTTATCTCACTAGGTGGCAGATGGCAGGCCAAGTTTACAATCTCTCCTTTTTATCTTCCAAGTTATTTAGTTGATATCATTACTGGCCATCTCCGCCAGAGGTGTAAATTCCTGGATGATACTCTAATCCTTTTCTTGTATACTTCAAGTTCGTTCAGTTCCTTCTTTGATGTTAATAGTGACTTCGTATAGTGGTAGTTTAAATGTACATGGCATACAATCAGCAACTCATAAAGATGGAATCAAATTCGTTCTGATCCTTCAAAACTTTTAATAACTTAATAAAACAACACATATAATGAGTTATTCAAATGGTAGAGTTCGCATAGAGACCTTTACTGGGTCTTTGTACTTCAGGTTAACTCATACATGAATTCTATGTCTTGTAACTTCCGTATTCCTCTTTAACGTATTCTTTTATCCTGTAGACTTCCTTAGTCTTCCCAAAACCTGCTCCTATTTCCTCATATACCAATGCTCTTTATTAGCATTTCATACTTGATTTGTTACTTAAATATCTTCCTCGACGAACTGGTCAGACAGGTCTCTATAACTGCTCCTAGCAACAAAATTCATCTCATGCACAAATAATTGTATGTACACCCTTCTGATACTTACAAGTGAGAGAGCATATTTAAAGTTCTATAAAAGTCGACATTCGCTTTTTCTTGAAAATCATATGCAATTCTGGCTACTTCAAACCTTGTTCAATATGGCTCCTCTATAATATCTCTAGTTTTCTTCAAATGTTTACAGCCTTTTGGTTTCTTTACACATAGTCGTTATCTTCTTCTTTGATCCTTAGCCGCCAACCGTCAAAGCAGTCAGTGGCCATCACGCCTAGTGGCGTCTTGTAGGGCAACAACAAATTGATTCCACTTTGCTCGGTCGGTGGCCATCCTTCGTACAGTGCCCCAACTCTGGTTCATTCTTTGCATCTCAGCCTCCACAGTCCTCCGCCAGGTTGTTTTTTGGTCGGCCTCTCTTTCGTTTTCCTTCAGGGGTCCAAAGCATAGCTGTTCTTGTGATGGCATCGGGGTCTCTTCTGAGGACATGGCCAACCCAGCTCCAGCGTCTGCCAGCTATGATGGTGTGCATGTCCTCTTGCTTGCTACGAGTAAGCAGATCTTATCTTGGTTAGTTATGGTATTCGGCCAAAAGATTCGGTGAATTTTTCTTAGGCATGTTGTGTGAAAAGAGGACAATTTCGACATTTCCTTCTCTGTAACCCTCCAGCATTCCGCACCATAGAGAAGCACAGAAAGCACACAGCTCTGATATAATCTTAATTTTGTGCTGTATTGGGAGGACTTCCAGATGTTGTTTAGGCTAAAGAAGGCTGTTCTTGCCTTATTCATTCTGATGTTGATGTCTTTGCCTGCCCCACCGTCTGGTGTTACTATGCTTCCTAGTTATGTGAAGGTATCTGTCTGTACCAGTTGCACATAGTCATTATAACAATCCGTTTTTCTTGGTACATAGTCGTAAAGTTCTCGTAATGAACTGACAAATCGTGCTTCTGCAAGATTCTCCTGTAAACAAAATTCTACTCTGTGCAAAATATAATCATAGTTCAATACTTACAAAAAACACAGCATAAACGCTGATCTCCTTTCAGAAATACACCTTAACTTGTGAACCACTGAATCAAATCAAAGTATCTCTCGATAGAATAACACTGGCTAGTGATGGCTGGACATCTAAACATATTCACATAAACCCTATCTGTAAAACCACAGAAGGTTCATCTTATCTGCACAGCGATCACACCTTCTTCCTGAAGCACAACTCAGGACTGCCTGTAATGACCTCTGGTCATTTCTTGTGGTGTGTTTTCTTGCCACTCTTCTGATTCGCTGACCCAAATCTTTTTACTTAAATTTATTGGTCAAGCCTTTTTTTTTTTCTTGTTCTCGAACAATTATTTTACAACTCATTATAATCACTCACTATTAGTTAACATGAACCGGTATTCTGAACCGTTGTCAGTTAGCAATATTATTATTTTCATTCATTATTTTCTCTTGTGAGCTGTCCTAACTGTTTATCTCACCTTAACAATAGCATGAATAATGCTTGGGCAAACCCCACGGTGATACTGTTGTGGCGACAGGGTAGAAGACAGGATAGATAGAAGAATAAAAGAGAGTACCAATCTCTTCCACAGTGTCTTTTGGCTCGCTGTAAGTGATAGTCCGACACTTGTAAGAAGAAATGTTTCAGGAGACTGAAATTTAAACTCTTCTCAGTTAAGCAAAGAAGCAAATCCCATCACGGATCCTGAGAGTATGTTAGGTCTTCAGCCACACTTCCCCTGAGGTACTGATATGGCTCAAGAGACCCCCAGCTGGTAATTAAGATAATGATTAACAAAAAACAGTTAACTACCAAGCACTACAGAACATATAGTGAAAGAAAGAAACAACAGTGAAATTCGTTTCTATTAATTATGTATATTAGACCAAGCTAAATTGGTTACAGAAAAACACAATGAAGAAAAAACATATATATATATATATATATATATATATATATATATATATATATATATATAGTTAACGTATACAGCACTGGGTAAATGGAGATAAAAATAGTCTACACAAAAGTTAGGTTTATTATTAGGGTACCCTTTCACGATGGCTGAGGTTTATGTCCTAATTTTAATCATTGACTGGTATGACCTAAGATCGTTTAGTGTTTGGTCCGTTCTAAAAATGCACTTATCATGAATGATGTTGCTGCTGTATGACGTCACAATATCACTGCAAGTTTTCTTCCCCCGGCCAAGTTGCTGGAATAGTTCGTACCAAGTTCTGCAAGGTTTCACTACACGACTGCGAGTTTCACCTGCTTTCGTCACCACCAGGGAGCTAGGAGATACACACAAAGGAACACTCTATTTAGCTCTCTGGTTAGAGGCATTAATTTTTCCTGAGTGTGGTCCATAAACCAGGCTCAGATATTAGTCATATATTATTACATACATGACATGGACCAATGGTGAGCGCCATTCTTCGAGCTGCAAACATATGATATTCATAGGGTAGGGGCATAAGCATACATATATTATCAACTGTTGTAAAGGCATACAAAATCATACATGAATGCGATAATGGTTACAACCATTAAATATGCTTTCTGTAAAACAACCTGAAGGACATCAAAGGCATACAAAATCATATAACAGTAAATATATGCATTCCCTATTCTATACAACCATTACATGAAAGTATGAAATTGACTGAAAAGCAGTGCAAACATTAACTCATGTTAATTGCATATAATGAAATAATAATGGAAAGCAGTTCAAACATTCAATACAAATAATTGCATATAAAAAGATAATGCATTTCGCTCACCCGCTTTGATTTCAATATTGAATTTGTACAAAGACGGCATATACTGTATAAGCAATTCTTTGGCTGGTCTGACAGATTATATGCTAGAAGTATCTGCAACTGGCTTGTCTGTTCGGGGCTTTTGCAGATGTGAGTAAAACATACTCGATGTAGACTTTATTTTATACGCTTAACAGCGGTCACTGAACTTAGCCAAGTCAGGAAATTCCTAACCTCCTGATTACGGGTGAATGTCCTGAAGTGGTGGTACCCGGGGAAATCCTGAATATTTTGGGGCAGTGGCCTGAGCTCCTCCGGGTCACTGGAAATCCCCGGCTATCTGGGTCATTGGCCTCTCGAGTAAATACCTGCGCGCTAAATAACTAGGAAACCCCGAGAAAGGTCATTGTCCGATCAGGCATTCAGAAAAACAGAGAGAGAGAGAGAAGAGATTGCTCTAAGAATTTCGCGACAATAGCCCCCTGTGAAAGTTTATCGCAAGGTGAACTAGTTTCGACTGACATCTTCTTCTCGATCCCTCTCTGTCCTAGTTTGATTTCCCTCACCATCCTGGAAGTTTCTAGGGAGGTTAGGATTATTGGGTCGCTGATGACTTGCCTGTTCTTCCCCACTGCATGGGTGACGGCTGAGAAAGTCTGCTCCGACATTGAGTTTCCCAGGTATATATTCAACCTTGAAGTTATATGGTTGCATTAACATTGACCACCTCATGAGCCTTGAATTCAGGTTTTTGGAAGCTGCTAAGAACATCAATGGTTGATGGTCGCATTGAACGGTGAAGGGCTTTCCATATAAGTATGGTTGATATTTCTGAATCCCCCATACCAAAGCTAGGCATTCCTGTTCAATAGTGGAGTAATTTCTTTCAGCAGCATTCAATTTTCGGCTAGCAAAAGCTATGGGGAATAATGTAGACGCATTGTCTTCCCCAGTTTGTAGCAAGGTGGCTCCAATCCCAATCTGACTAGCATCGGTGTGTAGTATGAATGGTCAGCTTAAGTTCGGTAGGTGCAGAATAGGTTTCTCTGAGTTTTTCCTTGAGGGTACTATATGCAGTCTCACACTCAGCGGTCCAGATCACTTTTTCCGGAGTATTCTTTTTCATAAGGTTTGTCAGTGGGGCGCTAATAGTGTTGAAATCCTTAATGTAGCGTTGGTAAAATCCACATAACGCGACGAACGATCTGACATCCTTTTTAGCAATAGGGCGAGGGGCATTGCGCAGTTTGTCAACATTACGTTCCTCTGGGAACATGTACCCTTGTGAAATGGTGTGGCCGAGAAACCCCAGTTGGTCAAAACCTATCTGGCATTTAGTTGGGCGGGCGGTTAAACCTGTGTCCTTAAGCCTTCAGAGTAGCATCTCTATTGCATTCAGGTGTTCCTCAAAGGTGTCTGTGACGATGAGTATATCGTCCATAAAGTTTGTAATAGCAGGGTTATGAAGGGGTGCGAGAAGTTTTCTCATCATTCTCGTAAAGGTGCTAGGCGCATTATGTAATCCGAATGGGAGGACATTAAATTCAAAGTGTCCTTCCGGGGTGCTGAATGCCAGCGGGGGTCGGATCTCTTTCTTCACAGGGATTTGATAGTATCCCTTGCTAAGGTCGATTTTAGAGAAATAACGAGCTGTATTTAGCTTAGTGAACAGTGAGTTTTGATCTGGCAGAGGTTCAGCCTGGTACTCCGACACTGCATTCAGTCTCCTATAGTCAATACACAATCTATGCTCCCTGGTAGGCTTTCAAAGGAGCACAACACTAGCACTATATGGTGATTCGGATGGAGAAATAATGCCTGCACTGAGCAGTTTCTCTATTTCTTCTCTCAATGCATCCGCCTTGGCATAGGGTATAGGGTAATTTTTCACACGGACTGGCATTGCATCTGTCAACTTCATATCAAACTCTACTAAACTGATTAGGCCTGGCCTGTCCGTGAGAACTTCTGCATACTTTTCCAACATTGTTTGCACCTGCTCATGTTGTTCCAGGGTTAGAGTATGACTTATTTGCACATCGGCCTGAGTCTCACTCAAAGACAGAGGGTATTTGACTGTACATTGGGTTCATCCTCTACTTCACTGGCTACTGCAAGGGCCATCAAATGAACTGGCTCTACTGATGCGCGTTCGTTGTACTTTTTCAGCAGATTGATGTGGTAAATTTTCTGTTTACCTTTAATTGCTATCTTGTAGTTGGTGCGGGAGATTTTCTCGACAACAGCATAGGGTCCTCTCCAACCAATCTGAAGTTTATTATGGCTGCTTGGTAAGAGCAATAAAACTTTATCCCCAATGTTCAGTTCTCGATCCTTAGCTGTAGTGTTATAATATTGTGCATGTTTCTGACGGGCTTTGCGCAAATTTGCAGTGGCCAACTTCCAACCTGTTTGGAGGCGTTGCTTCAATTCCTCAACATAATGTGACGCGGTAATGACTCTGTCATCCGCTTTATCGTCTGTCCAGGATCTCAGAAGTGCCTCTAGAAAACCTTTTATTGGGCGCTCAAACAGCAGGGTTGCTGGTGGAATTCCTGTCGAGTGATGAGGTACCTCTCTGTAGGCGAACAGTGCCGCTGGCAGGTAGGAATCCCATGAACTTGGGTTCTCCTGCTCCAGCTTTCGCAGTATGGAAATTAAGGTTCCATTGAACAGTTCTACTTGGCCGTTGCTCTGGGGGTGATATGGAGAGGTATGAATGTGTCGCGTTTAGAAAATCCGAAACACTTCCATTAATTTCCCCCGAAATTGTGATCCATTGTCCATCAGGATCTGAAGAGGGAATCCCAACCTCGTAAATATAGTAAGGAGGGCTTCCGCTACATGAGTTGAGTCGCACGAAGGCATTGTGACTGCTTCTGCCCACATGGAGCATGTGTCGACCAACGTCAAGATGTAGCTATTCTTTTTCTTTGTCCTAATCAGGGGCCCAACAATGTCGACTGCCACCCTTTCGAATGGGGTACCTGTTACAGGCATTTCTCCTAAGGTTACAGGAGCTACCCAGTGCTTAGGAGCCACCTTTTGGCACTGTGAGCATGACTGAACATACTGTTTGATGTCTGCATTCATCCCTGGCCAATAGTAGTGGCAAGAAATGCACTGCATGGTTGCTCCAATTCCCATGTGTCCGCTGAAAGGTAAGGCATGGCCCATTTCTAATATTTGGGTTCTATAGGATGAGGGGACAATCAGCTGTGAGTGTTCGCTCGCTCCTTTGCCTGCTCTGCGGTACAACAGACCATTCTTCTTATAAATCTCTCCCTTGAGAGGCGGGATATGAGACTTAGGAAGTTTTTTTTAAAACAAGGCGACAAAGTGCTATCCGCTGTTTGTGCCTTCTTCAACTCTTCTGGGAAGATGTTGGTTGGAGTTCCAGACTCAGGGTTCTGCCTGCATTGATCCCTGGTCTGTACGGCCGCAACTGACAGAGGCCGGGCTGGTTCTCCTAGGAACACATATCTACAGCCCAAAATCAGGGGGTAGATGGGATCCTTCAGAACAGCGGCTCTGATTTCTCCAGTCACATACCGCGATTGAACCTGAATCTTGCACACTGGTAGAATCATGGGCGCACCAGATTTGGTGGGTCCTTGTATTTCAATCGTCTCCTCTGTAATTTGGTCAGAATTAACAAGAGAAGCTGTGACGATTGCATCATAAGATAATTCAGTGTCATACAAACAGAGAGCTTTCTCCCCATTAACCATAACAGATTCTATGACAGCTGGTCGCTTCGAAGAATCTATGTCATCCTTTGAGGGCTCAGGGCTGTGAGATCTGGTTGTTATGCAAGCTGCATTCATGGGGAGGGGTCGGCGCTTACAATCACGAGAACTATGTTTAGGCGACCGACAGTGTTGGCACACATCCCTCTCTGTGTTTGCTGTATAGGAAGTTTTCCTTTCCGTGTTCTTGTGGGTTTGTCCATTGTTGGGTCTGTCATGGTGAGTTTTCATATAGGGTGGCTTTGAGCTTGTAATACTATTGGAACTGTTAGGCGCAGTCTGCCGAGCCGGGTAGTCTGTATATCTCCGTCTGGAGGTCAGAGTCTCAGCCTGTGCATTCTGAAAGCGTTCTGATAAGGTAACTATGGTATTTAACCTTTCTGCCCCGTTTTCTACCAGAAATCGTCTCATCTCAGGGCTCATCATTTCTTTCAGTTGCTCCATTAGTATTAATTCTTGCAGTCCTTCGTAAGATTTCTCGAATGACGCGAGAGTGAGCCATTTCTGCAAATAAGCTTCCAGGCGAGCAGCATACTGGGTGTACGATTCTCCATTTTCCTTACGGAAATTTCTGAAACGTTTCCGGTAAGCTTCAGCATTCAATTCATACCTAGCTAAGAGGGCTTTCTTCAGACAATCATAGTCATCTTGTTCATGGGGAGCCAGTTTTAAGAACACATCATAGCCAGCACCCCTGAGTCCTTGCGAGAGTTTCAGATTCCACCTCTTCCAGTCCAGCCCGAACGAAGAAGCAAACCTCTCGAACCGGTCCAAGAAGCTGTCCATGGTATCCTTTCCCTCCAAAAATGGCTCCAGAGGAAAGGCCATCGGTCCCAGGTGTGGTGTAGGGAGACCTGATGCACTATCAGATTGAAGGGGCGAGGGCGGAGAAGATGAAGTTTCGGAATTGCTCCCAGCTTCCTTGCTTTTTTAGAGCAGTTCCACTTCCAGTTCCTTCATTTTCAGGGCATGTTGTCGTTCCTTCTCCTTCTCGTCTGCCGCCCTGATTTCACGATCCTTCTCAACTTCTGCCGCTCTGATTTCACGATCCTTCTCAGCTTCGGCTGCTCTGATTTCCCTGTCCCTCTCTGCTTCTGCCTCTCTGATGCTCTTCATCTCCGAGGATACATAGTCTGCAAGCTCTTTCCCTGCAAGCCCCACCTCTTTTCCACTCTCAATTAACAAAGCTCTTACTTTTGCTGTCTCTGCCATTGCAATATTGGATCAAGTCGAATGAGCTTGAATAAACCTACTCACAAACCAATACAGATAAAAGTAATACTGTCTAATATTAATAATATAGTGTATTACTGCCACAACAATAAAACAAAATTTTGCAACAACAACAATTTCAACCAATAGGATAGCTCTTAGTTAAGTAGCTCAGTTAAACCTTGTATACAAACTTAACTAATAAATTGGACCATACACTAGAAGATCAGTCACCAGTTATATTTTGTGTACTATTCTATCTGTGCAATATACTGCATATATGATCAAACTAGTTACATGCAAAGTGTACTGGGAAGCTGTATAAGATTACTTGATAACCAAACTATTAACCCAAGTTTGTTACCCAAAAGTAAAATGTATATTAGCAATAACTTTAATTGTAGTCTAGGGAACATACAGATGCTATGAGTTCATCCCGGACAAGCAGCCCAGTTTGTGGCGACAGGGTAGAAGACAGGATAGATAGAAGAATAAAAGAGAGTACCAATCTCTTCCACAGTGTCTTTTGGCTCGCTGTAAGTGATAGTCCGACACTTGTAAGAAGAAATGTTTCAGGAGACTGAAATTTAAACTCTTCTCAGTTAAGCAAAGAAGCAAATCCCATCACGGATCCTGAGAGTATGTTAGGTCTTCAGCCACACTTCCCCTGAGGTACTGATATGGCTCAAGAGACCCCCAGCTGGTAATTAAGATAATGATTAACAAAAAACAGTTAACTACCAAGCACTACAGAACATATAGTGAAAGAAAGAAACAACAGTGAAATTCGTTTCTATTAATTATGTATATTAGACCAAGCTAAATTGGTTACAGAAAAACACAATGAAGAAAAAACATATATATATATATAGTTAACGTATACAGCACTGGGTAAATGGAGATAAAAATAGTCTACACAAAAGTTAGGTTTATTATTAGGGTACCCTTTCACGATGGCTGAGGTTTATGTCCTAATTTTAATCATTGACTGGTATGACCTAAGATCGTTTAGTGTTTGGTCCGTTCTAAAAATGCACTTATCATGAATGATGTTGCTGCTGTATGACGTCACAATATCACTGCAAGTTTTCTTCCCCCGGCCAAGTTGCTGGAATAGTTCGTAGCAAGTTCTGCAAGGTTTCACTACACGACTGCGAGTTTCACCTGCTTTCGTCACCACCAGGGAGCTAGGAGATACACACAAAGGAACACTCTATTTAGCTCTCTGGTTAGAGGCATTAATTTTTCCTGAGTGTGGTCCATAAACCAGGCTCAGATATTAGTCATATATTATTACATAAATGACATGGACCAATGGTAAGCGCCATTCTTCGAGCTGCAAACATATGATATTAATAGGGTAGGGGCATAAGCATACATATATTATCAACTGTTGTAAAGGCATACAAAATCATACATTAAATACATGAATGCGATAATGGTTACAACCATTAAATATGCTTTCTGTAAAACAACCTGAAGGACATCAAAGGCATACAAAATCATATAACAGTAAATATATGCATTCCCTATTCTATACAACCATTACATGAAAGTATGAAATTGACTGAAAAGCAGTGCAAACATTAACTCATGTTAATTGCATATAATGAAATAATAATGGAAAGCAATTCAAACATTCAATACAAATAATTGCATATAAAAAGATAATGCATTTCGCTCACCCGCTTTCTTCTTCTCTTCTTGCGATCGCATCTTTGATGATTACACCGTCAGACGAGTTCTCATGATGAATTCGACTGTTGTTTGAAGTTCCTCTTTAACTCCATATAGCTTTGAGTTTAGTGTTGAGTCATTGGGCCAGTATATCTTTCTTAACTGGTCATACAGAGGACAGTCCTGTAGAACATGCTCAGCAGTTTGTTCGTTTAATCCACATGTGCACAGTGGTGAAGCAGACAATCGTAGCTTGTGCATGTGTTTATTCAGTTTGTTATGCCCTGTCCTGAGTCGAAAAATAGTTATCTGTCCCTGCCGGTCGAGAGTGTGATAGTCGTCTTTGGGTTGGTTCTGTTCTCTTCTGATAGTCTGGATAGCTCTCTTTTTCTCAAAGTATGTGACTTCATTATCTTCTTGTTCACATTCTCCTCCCTTTTTTGCAAGTTTATCTGCCTTTTCATTTCCGGGCACACCACAATGAGATGGTACCCACTGAAGTATGGTTCTCTTTTTGGCAGCTACCTTGTTTAGTTCATTTCTCAGATGCGGGAGTTTTTCACCCTTGAGAGCTTGCAGGACAGACAGTGCATCTGTGAGGATGACTACCTGGTGGCAGTCAGAGTTGGTGTTATAAATCATATTTGCAGCTTGCTCTAGAGCTTGAACCTCAGCTGTATAGTTGGAACAGAATTTACCAGTGGGAATGTGCCTAGTCTCATAGTGGTTGTCAGGATATGAGATAAAGATACCGGCACCTCCATTCCTAACAGCATTCGTTGCTGATCCATCTGTATAGGCATGTATCCATGATTGATCGGGATAGCTTTCTTGGATCATACTCAATGTAGCAGTTCGTTTTTGCAGATCATTATACTCACATCCAATTGTGAGACCACTGACTGATGTATTAATTTGGAGGGCACTGCTGCCCTGCTCCCATGGTACAGGGTATAGGGTGGGCTTCAGTGGTGTTGTCTTCATGGATAGGTCTTCTTGATGCTGTCTTATAAGTCTTTTCCCCCGATGCACAAAGCTGCTACGCTTTAGACGTCCCAATGCCAGATCATCTAGTCTTGCCTTCATTGGGTGCATTGGCATACTGTTGTACTTTTCCATCTGGATCATGGTTTTTGTGTCTCTTCTATGGGACAATGTCTGTAATCCAGCAACCTTCTGCATCTCTGTTATTGGTGTAGTTTTCATGGCTCCTGTAATGAGCCTGAGAGCTTGATTTTGCACCTTGTCCAAAGACTGCAGATGTGAGTTAGCAGCTGATGACCATGCTGCTGAGCTAAACTCTAAGTGTGGTCTTATTACTCCATTATAAATCTTCTTTAGATTTCGTTCATTTGCTCCCTAGTTGGTACCTGCTAATTTTCTGAGTATGCCTAGTCGTCTTCGGGCCTTTCCTTCTGCATTTTCAATATGCTTATTCCATGTAAGCCTTTGGTCAAATGTCACCCCAAGATAGGTGGGGTAGCTTTCTTCCTTGATCATGGTTGTCCCTAGGTGTATGTTAGCTGATTTGTCCTTGGGGGCGAGGGAGAACAGTGTTGTGGAGGTTTTGTCTGTGTTTATTGTGATAAGCCATTTCTCTGCCCATGACACTAGCATGTCTGCTGCCCGCTGCATTCTATAATTTGCTGTGGTGACATTTTCATCAGCGCACCAGAGTACTAGGTCATCTGCATATAAGGCAGCTTTAACTCCTGCAGGGAGATCTTTCACCAGGTCATTGATGTAAACAAGGAAGAGTGTTGGGGAAATTACTCCTCCTTGAGGTACCCCCTGATGGAGCAACACTTTTCTGCTCTGCAGACCGTCAAGAGTGACTCTAGTTCTCCTGTTATGCAAGTATGACTGGATCCATTTCATCATGTTGCCTTGGATTCCACTTCTCCTAAGTTTTGCAATGAGGCCATCTTTCCACACACCTTGTCAAAGGCCTGCTTGAAGTCGACCCAGATCGTTAGGACCTTTTTCTTCTCCTGGAAGGCATCTTCTACAACTTGAGACAATTAGGTAACTTGGTCTTCTATACTGTACCATTCTCTAAATCCAGCTTGTTCCGGCACCAGGATCTGCTCAGACTCTAAATACCATTTCAATCTGTGGTTGACTATTCGCTCCATAGTCTTCCCAACACAGCTTGTGAGACTGATTGGCCGGTAACTTGCAGCCTCGGTCTTACATTTCCCTTTCTTTAGTATGGGTATTGTGATGGCTTCTCTCCATACTTGGGGTACCCGTTCCTTTCAACCAGCTGTGGTTGAATATCTCAAGCAGTTTTGTCTTTGCTGCTGAGCTCAGATTTACTAGCATTTCGTTGCTGATTTTGTCTGGGCCGGGTGACTTTTGAAACTTAAGCTTGGAAATAGCCTTCTGTAGTTCTCCTAGTGTGATGGGTTCCCTCATTGGGGCAGGAGTATCTGTCTGTCCCATGGTTGCCAGTATTTCTTTTCTTATCTCTCTCTGATGATCTATGTTAATGGGTAAGTTGCTTTCTGAACTGTATCTTCTAGCAAACAAGTCTTCAGCTTGTTTTCCTCTGAAAAGTTTGCCACCTTCATCCAATGTGATAGTCTGCCTAGGTGAGGAACGCTCTTCATTTAGAGACTTGACTAATCTCCAAAGTTTCCTGTCGTCTTTCTCAAGGTTCAGCGATGCCGTTTTAGTTCTCCAGCTTTTCCGTTTTTCTTCTAGCTTTGTTCTCTGAAACTCTGCTACAGCCTTTTTCCATTTGTTGTGAGTTTCAAGTGAAGGCTGAGACTCTGCGTCCTTTCTAGCCCTGTCCATAGCTTCCTGACGTTCTTGGAGTGTGCTGGACCAGTATGGTATGTAGTTACGCCGGCATCCTTTGGGAATGGTTTCTTTTGCAGCTTGTAGTATGCATCTGTTGAAGTCTTTTACCACTTCATTAATGTCTCTGTTCTGTACCTTGAGGGTAGACAGCAGCGTGTTCACCTGATGCCTGAATAAACCCCAGTTGGCTTTTTTATAGTTCCATCTTGTAATGGCTGGGCCTGTACTGAGAGTTGCACTCTGGACAGTAAGAAAGATTGGGCGATGGTCGCTTCCCCCTAGTTGGTCTCCTACTTCTCTACTAATAGATCCAGCTATATCTGGTGTAGAGAAGGCAAGATCTGGTGTTGAAGTTGTGTGCCATCCTCTGGAGTAGAAGGTAGGAGTATCTGTGGCATTATTGACTAGGATTAGGGAGTGATCATCTTGCCAAGTTTCAACCTCTTCACCTCTGTGATCCAGATGGTTATAGCCCCAGCTCTGGGAGTGGCTATTAAAGTCTCCAATTGCTATAAAGTTGGTGGCTGGTACCTGTATAGAGCTGAGACTCAGGGGTTTGTTGTTCGGACAGTAATAGTTCAGGAGTTCTATTTCCATCTTGTCTACCTTTATCTGCAACAGCTGATGTTCTGCTCCATCCATGAAGGTTTTCCTTTCGTGTGCAGGAATGTTATTCCTTACAAGAGTAAGTACTCCTCCTTTTCGTCTATCTTTTCTGTCGGATCTGAAGCATTGATATCCCTTTATTTTAAAGGTTTGATCTGCTTTCAAGTGTCTCTCTTGGATACAGCAAACACTGACTTGCTTCTCATACAAGATGTTTTCCAGCTCTGTCTTTTTGCTGTATCCAGCCTGCTTGCTGTTCAGTCCCTCTGCATTCCAGTGCATCATGACAAGTGGCACTCTGGGTTTCTCTTTTTCTGTTTTGTTTTGGTCAGTAGTTCTCCTCCGCCGTCTGCTGACTCCACAAGACGGTCTAGAGGGTCCTCCAGTAGCTGAGGGTGGGCTCTGTCGAGGCTCAGAGCCCGGCACTGCACCTGCCTGGTGGAGCTCCACAGGGCAAGCACCAGTACGAGATTTATTTGACGGTGTACTCTCCATAGGAAAAAAAAGCGAGTTGCGTGATACTGTGGTTTCCGGTGCGCCTTCTGGCCCAGTATCTATGACTTTAGCACCTCTTCAACGGGAGAGTGGGCTCATCCCTAATCTGTTTATGTTCCCAGTAGTAGACTATTCGCAAGCAGCCTGGGGGTGTCACTGCTCTGCGCGGACCTTGTTTACCGAGGCGGCGTCCGAGCTTGTATGGTGAAAATATGGTTGCGTTATCTTCAAAATAGCCCTGTCTTTCCCATGGCTTTTCTGCCATCCTGCAACTTTGAGTTAGGGAGTTCTGAGCTCCAGTCTCTTTCCCAGGCATTTTATCCTGGCCTGGCATGCATACAGAGGACCCCACTTCTGGTTCTAAGTTAGCAGTTGGGGATAGGTGGGGTAGCACACTGTGCATTCCCCGTCATCCAGGGGGCTCT
Source organism: Oreohelix idahoensis (assembly GCA_024509875.1). Lineage (NCBI taxonomy): Eukaryota > Metazoa > Mollusca > Gastropoda > Stylommatophora > Oreohelicidae > Oreohelix > Oreohelix idahoensis. Next base: position 10,953 of record JAMPIV010020839.1, on the reverse strand, counting down.
CCAACTATGCAGAGCTTGCACAATGCTGTGCTCTGGTTCTGGGCTCTCCCAAGGAATCCTCACGTCCTGCACAGAGCCACTTCCAGATACCCACCACCTGCCAACCCTCCATTGTAGAAATCCCCTGCATGCGGCCATCCAGTCAAGAGCCAGTATTAAGTCTGATGCCCAAGTGATCCCCCCAAGCTCAGTGTGCAATGCTGGGTTCTCATCATGCTGCAACACAGGGGGAATTGTGATGCGCTCACCCGCTTTGATTTCAATATTGAATTTGTACAAAGACGGCATATACTATATAAGCAATTCTTTGGCTGGTCTGACAGATTATATGCTAGAAGTATCTGCAACTGGCTTGTCTGTTCGGGGCTTTTGCAGATGTGAGTAAAACATACTCGATGTAGACTTTATTTTATATGCTTAACAGCGGTCACTGAACTTAGCCAAGTCAGGAAATTCCTAAGTGAATGTCTTTAAGTTATGGTACCCAAAGAAATCCTGAATATTTTGGGGCAGTGGCCTGAGCTCCTCCGCGTCACTGGAAATCCCCGGCTATCTGGGTCATTGGCCTCTCGAGTAAATACCTGCGCGCTAAATAACTAGGAAACCCCGAGAAAGGTCATTGTCCGATCAGGCATTCAGAAAAACAGAGAGAGAGAGAGAGAGAGAGAGAGAGAGAGAGAGAGAGAGAGAGAGAGAGAGAGAGAGAGAGAGAGAGAGAGAGAGAAGAGATTGCTCTAAGAATTTCGCGACAACTGTATAGGAAAAGTGTTTCTTTGTATCAAAGCCATCCTGAAAATTAGTAGTTGACGGAAAGGGAAATAGCTAAACTGTCCTCTTTCCACACACCTACCTAAGGAAAATTCTTTTCCGAACACCATCACCAACCAAGAACTGCTAACTCGGTGCCACCAAGAAGACATGCCACCATCATAGCGGGTAGACGATGGAATTGGGTTGGCCACAAACACAGAAAAACCATGACACCATCACCACTACTGCCATGCTTTGGACCCCAGAAGGAAAGTGAAGCCGATCAAAGGCCACCTGGTGGAGAACTGTGGAGACAAAGATGAAAAGCATGAACCAGAGCTGGGGCACAACACGAAAGATAGCTGCAAATCCAGCAAGATGAAAACAGTTTGTTTCTGCCCTACAAGACCCCACTAGGCGTCATTTTGTCAGTCAGTGGCCATTATACACCGAAAAGACTTTCTGGCTACCCTTAATCGGCTTTTAAAATGCTGATGATAATTTGATTCTTGAAGTGATGTTGGCAGAAATTAAAAACACGGGTATTATCTGCATATTAACTGCTGCGAATGAACAGCAATTAGCTAATTCCAGCAGGCAATACCAAAAACAGATCTCCAAGTTTGAGGATCCTCTGTTAAGCTGTTTAATGTAAAAATTGAAAATGCAGTTATTGAATTTCTCGTTTAAAATGGATTCATTGACATGCGTGTGGATCTTGACGCTAAATTACTGTTCAACATAAAAGCCGTCTGTTGACTATTGGAGCAGTTGAAATGCTACGGGACCCAAAGACGCAGCAATAGAGAACGCAGTCAGCGACTCATAGCTTGACTGCCTGCGTCAGGACCAGCGAATCAGAGCTGGTCAAGACCGCACTCCACCTCCACGTGGTCGTCCTGGAAACAGTCTGCAGCAGTGCAGTCTGGCTGAGCGAGTGTGGATCGCAATGGGAAGGCAAACCCGGTCCTAAAAAATGCCGTGCAGAAGTCGGATGTGTCGACCGAAAGGTGCAGATATCACAGCTTAGGCGTAAACAGACACAACGCAACCACCGTCCTTTTCAGGACGAACGAGGAAGAAGAAGAAGAAATGCTACTACAAAATACTCAAAGCTGTGTGCAGTAGTTGAGCCGTTCCTACTTATATTTCCAAGTTCGTACATAGTCGAAGCTGGTTTTATCCATTCAAATACAGTTTTATCAAAGCAAAGGAACAGACTTTACCTGGAAGAGCTTGGTGACTTACGATTAAAACTCACCAAATGTCCAACCATCATCAACACCATTTCTATTAATGAATTTTACAGTTCAATAAAAAGGTAATGTTAATTCATTGTGCCTCTATATTCACTCCCCACCCCCCTTTTTGGATCAGGGGTCGATTAAGCCATAAGGATCACAGCTTCCACGGAGGGGTCGGACAAAAAACAGTTTGGGGATCCCAGGCTTAGACTCTACTTTAGTGGTAGACAACACAGGTGTTAAGCCAGTAATTCGGGCTATATTTCTAGGACTACTAGTTAAGCGCATCTTTTGCAAAGCGCATTTTAATATATATTAATAATTTTTGATTAAATACGATACTACGCTAGCTTTCAACAGTGGTATGTATCTAGGGGGGACGTCATTAATCGTCCGCACGAGTTGCTATACGACCATTGGTCGTGGCCATTTGCGACATGAGTATAGTCCATGATGGACGTTTGTGTTTATGAGTTCCCGGTTATGGGACATGTTAATAGTAACCAATCATCGCAGCCAGGGTTTGGCTTGCAGATGAACTCGTTGGCCATTATCTATGATGTATTAGCCACTTCAGGCAATAAGTACGTACGGTGCATGTCAGCCACCAGCTATATTTATTAATTTTAATACCGGCTATGGAAATATAAGTGTTTGTCTGACCGCATACTTCAACTAGGGCATATGATGCCTAGTTGCTAGTCTTAATCGGCCAAGACCAGTTTGGAGTCTATTTTAAATATGTATGCTGATCGTCAATTGTATGAAATGCCCGGTCTGTAATATGCTGATGTACAACGTGTCAATAGATATGCCTTCGTTGAAGTGTACCTCAGTCTTTGACCGTAATCTGATTGTTTGACAGTTTTACGTTCCTTTGTGGCTATTATGCATATCAGAGATCTTGATGAATTCGAACCGGCAATTCGCAGTTTAAGCATTTCTTGTACTGAATTATCTAGGATATGCATTACCAACAACGTCAACACCAGAGCACTGAAACTATAGTGGTAACAGCAGCAACTGTGGGATTCTACTTTAACAACACTGATCTTTCTAAAGATTTACCTGGAAATGGTAGTCCTATAGCAGATACTGCCGTAGCGGGGTGGAGTGTTAGAGGCCACTATACTAGGTCGAGAGATGGTGAGATCAGTTCCTTTCCTCGCTGTCTTTGCCGTCCCTAACTCAGCAGCAGAATCAGGTATCCATTTACAGCTGGTTAGACGAGCGTGATTCCACCGTGTCGTACTACCTGGATAAAAATCATATTTTCAGAGTATTTGGAATCTAAAACAAAAGTGCAGCCTATGTTTTTGGGTTTAAGGACTATCGTCATTGCACACGGACAACTCCATCAGTGCTCCCGATCTCCTCCCTTGGATCACACACGGGTGATCTCAGCACAGCGCACGACCTCCGTAGTACCAATGTGTGTATACAGGAGCCACACATTCTGTAAATATTTTTGTGGCGGGTAGGTGTCCTAATTTTAAAATTTTGTTAGAGCAGCGGCCGTATGGCCTACTATACGATTTCCAACTGCCGAGGGATTTTTAACGTGCGCAACTTACATACGGGACCTCCTATTTTTCGCCCTTATCCGAGAAGGCTAGGTATCCGATCTCCCTGCCCAGGAGATGGGGGCGGGGGGGGGGGGGGGGGAGAGAATATGACAGCATTATGAACCACTGGTTCTGAAAAAAATTTCCATCAATTATATTCCATGTACTGGGAGCGAACCTGGTACCTTTAGAATTAGAGGCGGACTCCATACGTCTTAGCCACTCTGACCACTTTGTAACTTTGACGGGCGATTTGCTCCCTGTAATTCCATCGACACAGCCGCAGAAAAATTCAAACTAAATTATAGTCAAGCTCTCGCGTCCTTAGTTGGGATTAGGGTTTTTTTTTTTTTTTTAAATATGTAAAGGAAAAAACAACGATTAGGTATCCACTTTTATTACTGACATGGTAAGCATTAAAAAAACAAACCAGAATTCCATCCAATCTACTACCGTATATAAAGCACAAATGGATAACCAGTTATCATTGTCAGAAATTCGTCAAATCGTTCACACACAACAAAATAAGTTTGGTCGATGCCTGTCAAAATTTGACAGAGTAAAATCTACCACGAACGGGAGCTGAATGCGAAGTTTCAGTTCTCTATGGTAAGTGAAACATCGAGATTTTGAGTGTCAAAGGTTTGAAACGCGACAAATAAGACGTACACATATGACGTTAAGCAATTTGTGCCATTGTTAACCCCCCTCCCCCCCCCCCCCCTTTCCCTTTTCCCCCCTTCGTCACATTTCGTCAAAAACCCAGACCCCTCTCTTATGTGACGTCACAAATTACTTAAGAATGTCGGTTAAAGAGCTATTCCCTTCCCCCCCTCCCCGACATCATTTATCAACGAAGCGAGCCTCATTCGTATTTTTTGTGTGACGTCACATTTCCTCCCACTTTCCCCTATTGTTGCACTTCGTCACACAATTGAAGACCTCCCCCCCTTTTTTCCCACTGCGTGACGTCATATGGGGGGGGGGGGTGTCATAAAATTAACCGTGATACAACGTTAAAATATCTCCAAAGGATAAAATGTGGGGATAAAAAGAATGCGTAAGTTACTAGAAGGCATGATCGCCCACGCCGCGGGTCACCACCCGCCATGGAAATTAACTTGTTAGACGTGAAGGCAAAACGTTTACCCTTGAGACGGGATGAGAACGAAGATCAAAAGAAAAAAATATGACTGAACGCGTGCTTGAAACTAACAAGGCTAAAAAGACGCAATTGGGGGGGAAAGGAAAAAAATTCACGTCCCCAAGTTGACACAAAGTAAAGAAATGGACAAAAGGGACCTTAGCTATTATACGCAACAGTCATTTCTTGGACGCTTTTGCGATACTTCGTCCTTTATTTGAATTCAGCGGCAAACGCCTTACAGAAGATGCTCGAACATATTTTTAAAAAAACAACTAACCTTGAAAAGTAACTTTTTCTTAATAATAATGTTAGGAATATAAAACCTAGCTGGCCGGATGGCCCATCTTGAGCAGAGAAATAATATGCTTTCATTTATACAGACGGATAGATAATAATGAAGATATTGACAAAAGACTGTGTTGTTCATATCAACGAGCGACTGCATTGAAACAAAACATGTCACTAATTTTCAAAAAATTGTGGCCTTGAAGACTCAAGTGCTAAAATCTAGTTAGAATGAAGAGAAGGGGAATTAGTGGACGGTTGTGGCTAAAAATAACTTTAAAGGCAAAATTGTGTAGGGGAAGGCAGAGTTGGTTCAAAAAACAAGTGTGTTTTTTTTTTGTGAAACGCAAGTAGAGACAGACGGACCAACAGACAATAATACATACTTGACTGAGGTATGACTGAAATGACTTTTTGGTAGGAGGTTTGAATTTGAAAAGAAAAAGGCGGTGATTGGCCATAGATGAATATATTATCGGCGCTCAGACGCGCATTTTTGCCATTCGTCATAAGTTGTCCTAGTAGACACAGTAAATTATTCAGTGGTGTATTTCCCAAAAGCTAATTGAAATATTTAGAGGGACGCCATACTAGAGCCAGCAGCTCAGCTGAGTTTTGCCAGCAGATAACTGTGTTCTATATTCATAATTCTGAACTGTGAGTTTTTTTATTTGGCACCAAAGTGGTGTCAAATGCTCTGTTGAACATACAAGAGTGGACCAGTGCAGTCTGGTAATTTTTGTCAGAGCAGCCTTGTATTGCCCCCAAGCACGGAGAGGTGGGGCCACCAGACTCCTGATATTGCCCCCAAGCACGGAGAGGTGGGGCCACCCGATTCCAGCACCAGAACTACTCATTCAAGATACGTGAGCGTCTGGCCTGCTGGACATTCACCAACTTAACTTATTTTCTAACACACCAACTATATTCCATCAATAAAGGGAAAATGTTTAGTAGCCATAGACAGGGAGTGATGAAGTCACCCCAACAGCACATCCATTAATCTTCTCCCAGATAATTTACCACTATAAACAGTAGTAATATTAACTAGTCTTGTAAACTACCTATGTACACACTTTTCATTTATTATGCCATATATTCATGCATATCATTAATAATTTCAAAACCTTTCATATGTTCTGACCAAAATAAAACCTTGGTTCAGAACAAATAAATTTAAAGAAAATTTACTATCAAAAATTTACACAGCTTGAGTTAGTTCAGTGTGTTTTAAATTTTATTAATATTATTAGACTTATTAAATATCTGTGTGTGTGTATGTAATCTATCACAACACATTACATATCAGTACCCTAGGGAGCCGCGCTGGTGTAATGGCTTCGGCGTTGTACTGGCGACCAGGTGTTCATGGTTCAAACCCGGGCGTCGGCGTTTGAAGAAATGTTTACGGCCGAAAATTTGACTGAATAGCCTGAACGGCTCCTGTGATAAACCCTCTGTGGATGGGAAGGAGCGAAGCTCCTGACCGGGTTGGAAGGAAAGTCCTCAGGTTCCCCAGCCTCGCAATGACATGTCATTGGGCCGAAGGGCTGAAAGCCCAAGTGCCGCTGGATAAGAAAAAAAAAAAAATCAGTACCCTAGAATTTTAACGTAGCCACATTCATTAGTAAAAAAGATATGCGTGAGGCCGTAAGTGGTAGCAAGAAGGGCCTTCTGTAAATTCACAGCTACATTTATCTCAGGAGCCTTCACAGCTGACCTCATGCATCACACTAGGTAAATCACAACCTTACAATACCATCAAATCCACGACATATATTGGGGTCTCATGTCCCGGGATAATTAGCCTATCAATAATATTAGGATCTCCTGGGGGGGGGGGGGAGAATTAAATTAGGGGAACACATTATAAAAATTAAAAGTGTCCCTTAACATTAAAAGTGAAAATAAAAGTTGGTGAATCTTCACAGCCAGTGGTAATTAATTAGTTCATTCGCTAATTAAAATTATTTTAGACTAGAGTAATTAGAATTACTTTAGTGGTTGGAAATTTTATCTTGCTCATTACTAAATTGTCTAAAAAGTATGGCGGAGCTGGCAAAGTTCAGATCAGCTGCTGTGCTAACGGCAAAGGATATGGGAATGGATGGGCAGGTTTTAATTCAATATGTAACGGCTGAATGTGATAAGTATATTGAACGGGAAGAAAGAAGATTAGAAAAAGAGGCTGAAAGAAAATTAGAGTCTGAAAGGTTGGCTGAAGAGAAGAGGTTAGAGGCTGAAAAAGAAATTAAGAGGCTGCAGATTGAGGCAGAAGAAAAACGACAGCAAAGGGAAGCAGAAGAAAAAAGATTGACTGCCGAAAGGGAGGCAGCAGATAAAAAGGCCGAACGGGAGGCAGAAGATAAAAAGGCCGAAAGGGAGGCAGAAGATAGAAGGTTGCAAAGGGAGCACGAATTACGACTAAGGGAGCTGGAGTTACAAGGCCAGGCTCCTGAAAATGGTGCCAGCCCTTTTGCCTCAGATGCTACGCCCAGTCTGGGAGCCTCAACATCAGCTATGGGGTTTCATTTAGACCATTTTGTTGAGAAAGACGATGACATAGAGGGGCACCTAGGACGTTTTGAGTTATTAGCTACTACATATGGGTTAGAGAGAGAGAGGTGGAGTTTAAAGTTATCACAGGGACTGAGAGGTACTTCTTATGAAGTCTTCGCAAAAATGAACAGAGAAGACCAAGACAATTATGACATGTTAAAGCAGGCTTTGTTATTAAGGTACGAAAAAAATGGTGAATTTTATCGTAAGAAATTTAGGAATGCCAAACTGTTGTCTGGGGAGACATACCACCAATTCTCTGCCAGACTGGAAACCTATTTGGAGAAATGGACGGCTCTGGGGAAGACCCAAGATCTTAAGGAGATGATCATGATAGAGCAATTTAGAGAGTCCATGGCTCCAGACATGAGAAAATTTCTCATGGAACAAGGTGCAGAGAAGTTGGGGGAGGTTTTAAATGTCGCTGAGAGGTATCAGGCAGCCCAGGCAGAGGTAAGTGGTGCTAAAAAGAAGCATATAGAAACGTTTAAAGCTCCACAGCCATTTAATAAATTTGAAAGTAGAGAACAGGGTAATAAAGGTAGGACATACTTTGAACGGCCAAGAAATGACTATCGAGACAGAAACTCACAGTTCAATGACCAAAAATACAATGAAAGAAAACCGTTGAACCAAGGAAAAAGATGGTGTAAATGGTGCAAGAAAGATAACCATAACACCGAATTTTGTAGAAGGAAACCTTCAAACATTGCTGCAATGAAGTCGGGGACTCAAAGATTAAAGGTTAATCCTAATGGACAGCAGGAACCTTATCACCCCTGTTGCGTGCATATTTTGACGCACATATTACAAAAATACGATATGGCTATTTAATATGGAAAATATATATTTGCATTCATTTGTGTATGAAAATGCTTCCTCTGGTAAAGCTAGATAATTCATGATTGATTTACACTTTTGATTATATGAGTGATCTTTCTTGATATTGATTCGGCGCATGGATATTGTATTCATGTCCGTTCTTATTTGTTCGGGCCAGAAAATAGATTAATTTTGCTTGTTATGTTTATGGCCTGAATTCATGTGTACTACTTGTCTAGTGCAAGTAGATTCAGTCGTATATTGTATACCTTTGTATGTTCAGGTCGGACTATATTCTTTCTGCCAGAATCTAGCGCAGGTTTTCGTAGTCCTACTGGGTTGTGGAGAGTTCCGATAATGTCGCCAAGAAATGGCTGAGTGTTTTTCCAGGGCTGGCACTGTTTAAGGTTTAACAGTGATTCATAGATGTTTTTCCAGGAGAAGTTTATGTCTCTGCAAGAGTCTATTTGTCAGAGATCCTCCTCATATGTGTGATTCGGACTCCAGTTATGCCAGACCCTATTTTTGATGATCTCGAGTCGATTAGACCTAGATGGAACATTGTGCTTCGTATCGCTAGGGTCGTGTTTTGTATCGACGAAGATGACAGGCTTTCCTACAGCAGTTATGTCTACGTGAATTAACTTGATTACTGTAGAGCTGTATGGAAGACTTTATGAAATTATTTATATGCACCTTATAAATTAACTTTGGCTTATATCTACCTTCCTACGAGTGAGTGAGCGACAACTCAGGAAGGCGGCCATGTTAGATTCCTGTCATCATATTTTTTTATCGCTGTCAAGAGAACAGATTATGTATCCTACTATCGGGCAGTGGTATCGAGATCTTGTTATGAGGTGAAAACCCACTATCGTGGTTTATGATTATTATACAAACATTGGACATATTTCAGCTTAAGAACTTAGCCATGAAATGAAGGTTCGACCAATGACTTTTGTATGTTTACCGATCCTCATTGACGCGTTCAGTCAGTAGGGGATACGGCGATTAGTTACTAGAACAGTGAATGCTACCTCGGGTTGAATGATATTTCACTACTACATGAATGTATCATCCACGATTCAAATGACCAATGAATTTTTGTCAACATATATCCATGACTGTATCCGTGCTGTCCAGTTTGCGTGCCTTCATTAAACTATTGAAATGTCAGCGGCAGTTCAAGTCGTCATTGCATTACATGAGAGTGTGTGAGAGGTATTATCCAGTGGTCTGTTACACCGAACTACTACACCATTCGCGTTACTTGACACTCCCACTCAATGTCAACATGACAGGTTCATTCGATGATGCAGAGGTAACTGAAGAAGACTTTCTTCAGTGATGATCAGTGCATGACCCAATACATAACATCTGCATCTAGACATTCAACAGTGGCCTATACACAACAATACGTTATTCTACAGTAGTGGCCAGACATAGTACAACCTTGACACTCTACATCATTCGCGTTCCTTGACACTCTACAGTGGTGGCCAGTATGGGGACAGTTTCAATATGGTTAATGATACGACACGCATGAACACCAGTGTACAAGTTACAACGGGGCAGTCGATGTCAGCTTGACCTGTATTACCGATCGGATGCTGTATCTAGGTCAGCGCTTGTTGACAGTTTTTTCGCTGTACAGACGGTATTACACAGGACATTTGTATCAAGTGTAGAAAATATCTGGAACAGTACTGTTGACATTTCTCATCGCACAGAAGAAAGAAGTGATTGTTGATCCTGTACAGAAGAATCACAGTGTTGTTGAACATAAAGTGCATATTTCATCGTTGGATCTTCATATGCTAAAAAAAAAATTGAACATTGTAATAGTGTAGAAAACAAATCTATTATTTAATTGTTCATTAAAAGTGGCAGGTTATTGTTACAACACTATACCAGCATCACATTCTATCCACCATACATTCTATTTAATCATATTATGTATGCATTTATGCTATTAAGGTTTACATGTATTTATGTTTATATGTTATTTGTTGTGTGTTAAGTTAGTCTGTATTCTGCGGGTCTGGATGGGAGGTGACTAAAACAGGAAATACCAAGTGACATTGGTCTTGCTCTAGCGTTCTATAGGGAGCAAAATTCTTAATTGAAATTTGCATGCAACATTGTTTGCAAATATTTGTTAGTTGTGAAGACTGTATTCTTGTTGTTTTTGTAATATTTCTATGTTCATGAGTTTTGTTTGATTTGTTTTTATAATTGTAGGTCTCATCTTTCCTGTCATTTCAGTTCTTTACACCCTTATGTTTATACACTGTGGCGTTATTTGTCTTGTTGATTTCATTGCGGTTATCATCACAGATTCTGTGATCATTTTTTTTTTGATTTTTTATTTGATTTAATTTGATTCCCGCAATTGTTTTCTTATTGTCTCTTCTTGTTTGTCCTTGTTAATGTCTTTGGTTGACAGATAATATATAAGGTATATTTGAATATATTTATATTATAGTACAGATCAGTACTTAATTACTATCATTGGTGTACAAGGAATTATAAAGTAGTTGGGATAGAAAATATTATTTTCCACAGGTACTCAAGTGATCAT